>JABFPB010003500.1:0-16945 GCA_022817645.1 Ceratoteleas bidentatus
AAACCTCAAACGGAAACCGTTGCACAGGTCTTTCGATCAAAAGAGAACTCGGTATAGTTCGAAAAAAGATAACGATTGAAATAACATAAAATAATAATAATAAAAAATATATGTTATTCCTTATTTATTTGTCAGTTTACCATTAAAAAATACCGTGCAACGATATGAGTTTAAGGACTTGAAGTATTACGGGCTACTATCTGGGATTGGATTATAAGAATATTTCAGTCAAGAACTTGACGTCATAGAGTGAAATGGATTTCGAATTCAATTTCAACGCCCCCAAAACCATATAAAGAAAATCTTGGGGATAGTCTGGCCTCCAGGCCCGAATATTTGTTTCGTTTTTATATGTTTTGAGTTTATGTCAAAACCCTGACATGATAGCGTTAAATAGACTTTGGATTCGGTTTCAGCGACCCCAAAAACATATTAAAAAACATGGTCTGGCCTCCAGGCCCGATTTTTTTAACGTTTTTAAGGGTTTTTTGAGGTTATGTAAAAAACCTGACGTGATGGAGCTAAAGCGACTTCGGATTAGGTTTCATTGACCCCAAAAATATATAAAAAACATGGTCTGGTCTCCAAGCCCGATTTTTTAATCGTTTTTAAGGGTTTTTTGTGGTTATGTCAAAAACCTGACGTGATGGCGCTATATGGGCTTCGGATTCGGTTTCAGAACCCCCGAGACCATATATAAACCATAGTCTGACTCCCGGGCCGAAATTTTTTTTCTTTTTGTGTGGCTGTGTAATTGACAAAATGAACTCAATTTTATTGGACTAATATTGGCCCATTCTGGGACAATCTGGTTCACTGGGAAACTTTGGGAAAAAAATCATTTCGACCTCTGGAGTATTTTTGCAGCCACGAGAGATGTTGAGAACTTGTTAAACAACTTGAGCCGAGTATCTTAGAGTGAGGAGAATATTTCCTTGGGGCGCAGGTCGATTGCCCCACGACAAACCTCGGCGAAACTTTGGGAAAAAAATCATTTCGACCTCTGGAGTACTTTTGCAGCTACGAGACGTGCGGTTTTTCAATTTAACTGGTTAAACAATTTCAACCGAGAATCTTAGAGTGAGGAGAATATTTCTTTGGAGCGCAAATCGATTGCCCCACGACCAACCTTGGTGAATCTTTGCGAAATAACTAGGTTTGTGCTCTGGAGTACTTTTGCAGCCACGAGACGTGCGGTTTTTCAATTTAATATATTAAACAATTTCAACCCAGAATATTAGAGTAAGTAAAATATTTCGTCGGAGCGCAGGTCGATCGCCCCACGACCAACGTTGGTGAATCTCGCGAAATAAATGGCTGTGACCTCTGGAGTACATTAGTCCTCACGGCACGTGCGGTTTTTCACTTTAATTGTTTAAATAATTTCAACCCAGAATATTACAGTAAACAGAATATTTCCTTGGAGCGCAAGTCAATTGCCCCACGACAAACCTCGTCGAAACTTTGGGAAAAAAAACATTTCGACCTCTGGAGTACTTTTGCAGCCACAAGACGTCCGGTTTTTCAATTTAACTGGTTAAACAATTTGAACCGAGTATCTTAGAGTGAGGAGAATATTTCCTTGGGGGGCAGGTCGATTGCCCCACGACAAACCGTGGTAAATCTTTGGGAAAAAAATCATTTCGACCTGTGGAGTACTTTTGCAGCCACGAGGCGTGCGGTTTTTTCAATTTAATTGTTTAAACAATTTCAACGCAGAATATTAGAATAAGCAGAATATTTCCCTGGAGCTCAGGTCGATTGCCCCACGACAAACCGTGGTCAATCTTTGCGAAATAAATTGCTATGACCTCTGGAGTACTCTAGTACTCTCTGCACGTGCGGTTTTTCAATTTAATTGTTTAAACAATTTCAACCCAGAATATTAGAGTAAGCAGAATATTTCCCTGGAGCTCAGGTCGAATGCCCCACGACAAAGCTTGGTGAATCTTTGGGAAAAAAATCATTTCGACCTCTGGATTACTTTTGCAACCTCGAGAAGTGCGGTTTTTCGATTTAACTGGTTAAACAATTTCAAACGAGAATCTTAGAGTGAGGAGAATATTTCCTTGGGGCGCAGGTCGATTGCCCCACGACAAACCTTGGTGAATCTTTTGGAAAAAAATCATTTCGACCTCTGGAGTACTTTTGCAGCCACTAGACGTGCGGTTTTTCAATTTAATTGTTTAAACAATTTCAACCGTGAATCTTAGAGTAAACAGAATATTTCCCTGGAGCTCAGGTCGAATGCCCCACGAGAAACATTGGTAAATCTTTGCGGCATGACTAGCTTTGACCTCTGGAGAACTCTAGTAGCCACGGCAAGTGCGGTTTTCCAAATGAAATGTTCAATTTAATTGTGACAATTTAATTTAATCACTCGCATAAATTGTTTACGTAAAATTTACATAAAATGTACTTATAATTGCAAATGGCTGAATAATAAAACTTACTCTCAGTAATTAAAAAAATCAGATTTACATAAATTGTATGTAAATAAAATGTAAATCAATTATACAAACAATTTACATAAAGTATGCAGCACGATGAGGAAGTACGTTGGTGTAAACTTTATGTAAAACAGAAATAATTTTCGCAAAAATATTTTTGTTAATTAAAATTATTAACAATACACCAATTAATTTTGTTGTAATGAATTTTGTTAGAGAAAAATTATGGTATTATGTATTCAAATAATCGAATTAATTTTTATTTCAAGTTTTTCATATTGAATATACATAATAAAAATTTTATTAAAATATTATTATTATTATTAATTAATGATTAATTAATAATTAATTGTTAACATTAAATATACATTTTGTTTTTCAAAATATAAATAATAATATGAATTTACTTATTTATTTATTTATTTACTTAAATATTGTTATTTATAGATTTTCATTTCATTATTTTTGCTGCATTATGTTTATTTTTATATATTCATAAATTATTGTTAACTTATAATGATTCATTATATCATTACTCATTTCATTTATTGATTTGTTGGCCGAATTTACGCCAATTTTACGTTACGTTTGATATTTGCCTGCATTTCGATGATATCAGTAGCGCCATCTGTTGTTTCATGTCGGAAAACTTGAAACCGGAAGTCATTCTTACCAGTTCTTTGTTTCGTATACTCCGCAGTGCTTTATGAACACACCTCTGGCCATTCGGCGATTCGGCCCATTCGGCGATTCGATCCCCTACCCGATTTCAGCCACATCAAACACTTCAGCTTGATCATATGCTCCCGATAAACATCCACACCTACGTTCACCCTTCTAAGAAAATCGGGATCGTTTTTATAGAACTCAGGAACGGCGTCAAGAATTAATCGTACGATCCCGATGTGATCGTTATCTTCGGTCATACGATAAGCGTAATTGCCCGAAAAATGAAGGGGTGTCAATCCGTTATCGTTGACGGCGTGGATGTCTGCACCGGCATCAACTAGCAAACCTGCAATGTTGCTGCAACCCCATTGTGCCGCTGTATGCAAGGGTGTATCCCCTTCAACGTCGGTGGCGTTGACGTCAGCACCCACGTCAACCAGTAAACGTGCGATTTCGATGTAATTCTTTTGGACCGCTACATGTAAGGGTGTGTCCCCGTATATGTCGGCGGCGTTGACGTCAGCACCCGCGTCAACCAGTAAACGTGCGATTTCGATGTAATTCCATTGGACCGCCATATGTAAGGGTGTGTCCCCGTATTTGTCGGCGGCGGTGATGTCAGCACCGGCGTCAACCAGTAAACGTGCGAATTCGACGTTCCCGATTTCGGCAACTGTATGTAAGTGTGTGATCCCGTTTTCGGTGATGGTATTGATGTCTGCACCGGCATCAACCAGAAAACGTGCGGATTCGATGTTATCGTCCAAGACCGCTTTATCAAAAAGGTTCCCCAAGTCGTCGGTGGCGTTTAAGTCCGTCAGTATACGTTACAATTAAAGTGCACCGAACGAGAAGAGTGAAAATGTACATTTTGAGGTTAAGACACATGCGACAAAAAATTGGATTCGGAGGCTAAGGAAGGAAAAGCGTGGAAAAAGGATGGATTAAGGACGGCGAATTGTTATGAGGGAAGGAGAAGGAACAAAGCAGGTTCGAGAATGACATTGTGAGAACGGTTTTACTGGACTATAGGATTCAGTGGACAGCAGAATGGAGGGACGAGCCGGGAGAAGAATCGGATGATCAGTAATATAATATCCGGAAGGAATGTAAGCAGAAAGGAAATTAATGCACAAGCAACGAAAAGTGTGAGGTATTTTGAGGTTAATTTACTTGCGAGGAAAATCGGATTCAGAGATAAAGGAAGGAAAGGAAACAACAAACAGTAAACAGCATATGAGGGAAAGGTACGAGCAAAATATTGTTTGGTGAATAGGTAAAGCATAACAGTGAAACGAATTGGTGACTTGGACTGGGTCCAGCGCTGTTCTGTATTCGCTGGGTAGACTTCAATTCGCTGGTTGGAAAATCAAAGAAAAGGAAGGAAATGAGGCAGGGAGCAAAGGACAGATAGGAGCATTAAAAAGGAAGGAAATGGAGCAGATCGTGGCACAGATGAAAAAGGATAGGTTTATGTTGAATATCATGTATCGGATAATTGAAAGCGAAAAAATGTTATTGTATAAGAAGAGATGAAGCGACAAGAGTGTATAGGACCTATATAGGTGAATGCCGTTATTATAAAAAACGGATCACCGCCAGGTTCAAATAAAACAGACTTGATTGGTCAAATATCTTGGTACTTTATTGGCACCACGTTATTCTACAAAAACGATCGCGTTTGGGATTACAGTGTAGACGGGGGGAGAGCGACTATCAAACTGAAACGTGAAATCAAAAGTGACCACCGACTGACCGCTGCCTAACGGCTCCCCAAAATACCACCCACCCACACATACACCGGACTGATAACGCGACGCGTGACGTAACAAGACGTCGTTTCCCACATTCGGCCGTCCTGACGTCTCGTTCGCCCTCGAACGGCTATATGCTTTCCTCGGCTTCGTCTGCTGTACGGACCTCGACCTCATCGTCGTCTTCTTCGTCAGTGCAGTCGTCGCCGACGTCCCGGACCCATGGCTTCATGGAATCGGCGCTACTGCTGGTGTGTTGTGGACCTTCTGAACCACCGACCCTCATGACGTCATAACGTTGCTTGGACTTCACCTTTGTCACCTCGTATGGTCCGAGAAACTTAAAGGCGAGTTTTAGCCCCGGCCCCTGCTGCGTTCGACGTATCGCCACCAGGTCGCCAAGTTGGTACTGGTGCGCCTCTTTCCTTCGTCGGTTGAAACCTCGTCGATTCTCTTCTTGTACACGCTGAATTTGTCGCGCTGCCTCTATCCTCAGCTCGTCTCGGCCTTCCTGGTACTCCTGGGCTAACTCCTGCTCCAGCATCTCAACCATGCTCTCGCATTCCGGTATCCTGGCTTTAGTGCCAAATAACAGTTGGAATGGCGAGACTCCGATGCTGCGATGCGTGATGGAATTCAGGCAAAGCTGCGCCCTCTTGACCTATTTAAACCACGTCCTTGGTTCGGGTGCAGCCAGCTTCGTTATCAATGGGATGATAACACGGTTGACCCGTTCCACCTGACCATTTGCCCTCGGTATTCCGGTCGTCGTGAGGACATGTTCGATGTGGCGCTCCTCGCAGTACTGGCGAAATTCACCCGATGTGAAAGCCGTTCCCCGGTCGGAAATGATCCGCCGGGGGTCACCAAATAGCGCAGCCTGTGTCTGGAGTCGTGCGACCACCTCAGCACTACCCGTAGACTTTGTTGGGTAAAGCCAAACGTACTTTGTAAATGCATCGACTACGACAAATAAATGGGCGTAGTTCTTTCTGGTAGAGTCCAAAGGCCCAAGATGGTCTATGTGGTAGGTGTCGAATGGTAAGAATCCCTTCTCGATAGGGTTAAGCAGGCCCTCCTGCTTGCCCTGCTTCCGCTCAGCCAGAATGCATCGGACACATCTTCGCACCACCTTTTCGACCTTCCGTCGCAAGTCCGGTATGCAATATTCCTTCCTCAACATGGCTTCTGTTTTCCCAGACGAAAAGTGTCCGAACTCGTGCACATGCCGAATGACTGCTGACTGCTTGGCGGTTGGAACGACGAGCCGTACATCTCCTTCAATCTCCTCGTACAGCAGACCCCCTCGAATCGCGTAGCCTTGACGCCGACCCTGCTCTACCTCTTGCCTCATTTGGTCCACCATGCGGTCCTCACTCTGCGCCTGTCGGATCCTAGGCAGCAAACCGTCGTCAACTCGACTCAGCGTCAAACACTCGGGTAGCGGATGCCTACTCAACGCGTCAACGTGAGCCATGTTGCTCCCCGGGCGATGTTCGATAGAGTAATCAAACTCTTCCAGCAGCAATGCCCAGCGCGCGACTCGTACACACAGGTCCCTCTTCGCCATGGTGAGAGTAAACGCCCGACAATCCGTCACGATCTTGAAAGTAAGACCGAGAAGGTAAACCCGGAACTTCTTCAAGGATCGGACGATTGCGAGCACTTCGAGCTCGTAGCTGGAATAGCGCTCCTCCGCTGATGTTGTTTTCCCACTGGCGAAGTACACTGGATGTAATTTTTGGTCCTCATCGCTTCTCTGAAACAGAATTGCTCCAAACCCGAACTTCGAGGCATCAGTGTGCAATTCTGTTTCAGCTGCAGGGTTGTAGATGGCCAGTACTGGAGTCCCTGTGAGGCACAGCTTCAGCCGTTCGAAAGCATCTCGTTGCGCGTCCCCAAAATTAAATTCTACACCGTTACGCAGCAAATCGGTCAATGGTCTTGCGATTTCAGAATACTTCGGTATAAACTTGCGAAAATAGCCTGTCAATCCTAAAAAGCTTTGTACATTTTTTACAGTCTTCGGTTCCGCAAATCTAGCTACTGCTTTAATTTTGTGCTCAGACGGTTTCACACATCCATTACCCACTCTATGTCCCAAATATTCTACTGAATCACACAAAAATTGGCATTTCGCCCAATTAATGTCTAGTCCATGTTCGCGCGCAACTTGAAGGACTCGCTCTAAACGCTCCATCCCAGACTCGATGTTAGCAGCAGGAATTATCAAATCATCCATATAGGCAACAACTACTCCTGCTTTCAACAAGTTCGCGAATACCTTGTTGATGTACCGCTGGAAGACCGCTGGCGAGTTGCAGAGCCCAAAAGGCGTCTGCAGAAACTCGTAGTGGCCTCCAGGGACAACAAAAGCTGTATACTTCCTGCTGCTTTCTTCCACTGGGACATGGAAAAATCCATTCCGCAAATCTAAGGTACTAAAAACGCGACCTCCTTGCAACGCATCTAGCTGATCGTCGATAAGTGGCAACGGATACCTATCCTTACACATTTTACGATTTACGCTTCGATAATCTACACATAACCTATGTTGGCCATCTTTCTTTTTAACCAGTACAATCGGGCTCGCGTACTCAGAAATAGATGGTCGAATAATGTCTGCACTAGCCACTCCCTAATCTGCTCGTCCACAATTCGTCGCTCATAAGCTGATAATCGCCTAGCCGGCTGGTAAACAGGCTCATCATCTTTCATCACAATCCTCATTTCTACACCTACTTTCTGCGGTTTACCCGGCCTATATTCCTCAATCATACTCGCGACTCGATTGCGGCAATGCACATCTGACAGGTGAGCTACACTATTCAGATTTCCCGCAACTACCCCTTCCACATCCATTTTCAATACGTCAGCTATCCCATCCTCGTCTATCCAAATAGCTTCTCTAAGTGGCTCGATTGTAACGCGCTTTCTCACAATCTTTGTTTGTACGGTGTTTAAGAAATCAGAATCTAACAATATTCCATAGTCAATTAATTTATCCCAAACTACATGAACAATTAACGAAAACAAATTACCGTCGATCTCTACTTGCAATTTACACGCTCCCAATGTTTCTATAATTTCGGACCCAACACCGCGAAATTGCAATTTATCAGAAGTAATTTTCGGCGCTCCAATCGCCATGTACTCGCTCGCGCGCATCAGCGTAATGTCGCTACCCGTATCAACAAGCGCGTTCATCGAATTTCCACCTACAATAATTTCCTTTACTATTTTCGCATCAGCTGTTTGGATTCTCGCGCAAGCATTCACATTTCTATTATTTTGATTCCCGGCACTCGTGTTGACATTTTCGCTACCTCGACTTCTCGGACAATCATGCGATTTATGCCCAACTCCATTACACCGATAACACCGTATTGAGCGGCACTCGTGCCTCAAATGTCCTTGGCGATTACACCCAAAACACCGCTTATCGGACGTCGCATGTTTACGCGCCTCACCTTTATCGCTAGCATCGCGCATATCGCTACTTCGTCGAGCCCGATCAGCCGCCGACGATTTCGGCGCTATCGATAACGGCGCCAATTTGCCTGGCAAGGTTACCCCTTCGAACGCGTCCGCCATGTCCTGCACGGACTCGAACCGTTGAATGCGTGCCTGGTTGCGTATAGTCGCATCCGGAATACCACGGATCACGCATTCAGTTAGCTCGGCCTCGTCGTCCACTGGTACCGCGTTCCCCAGGATCACCTTGTTGTGCAAGTACGTCCGAAATGACTCGCCGGTTTCCCATTCGCGCTCTAGAAATTTCAACCGAGATGTTAACTTACTAGTCCTACGCCCGAACATCTTTTGTAACTCCCTCAATAAATTATCGGTCGACATGATTACATATTCTGGTCGCGAATAAAGCCAATCGAGCGCCGCCCCCCGCAAACGCATACTAATCAAAATATTAGCCGATCTGTCCTCCAAATAAAAAGATTCCCGTATAAAATTAAGTCGCTTTAACCACGCGTCACATTTGTCAGCTTCACCTTCGAACAGGTTCAGCATTTCGGCCAGTGAATTCAAACTGGGACGATTACTCATACCTGCGGTTGCAAACAATCTATCACCTGACCCCTGCGCAGCGTGAAAGTCGACTGCCTGCCAACTGACCGTCTCAGGAACACTGCGCTCCACTGAGACCCTGGGACTCTGCTGCTGAACGTTACCCACTGCTTCGCTACGTGGAAGAACTGCTTGGCTGCTGCTCTGGAACGCCGCGTGCCCGGTCACCGAAGCTGCGCGCGGTGCGCTCCTGCCGACGATCACACCGCCCGGCTGTACGCTGTCCGGACGCTGTGCACTAGTGAAATGCTGTGCACCACCGCTCCCCTCGCTGTCGGTCAGACCAACGCACTCTCGCGCGCTTCTCCTCAGGCGCAGCAATGCGTTCTCCCTGCGAAGTTCTTCCAGCTCACTCTCCATTCGACGCTCTCTCTCGCTCAGCAGGTGTTCCCTTTCTGAGCCTTGGCTGGTAGTCCTGCTCCTCCGGCTGGCTCCGCTCCTCCTCCGACGGCGCCTCCTTCGACCTTCGTCCTCCCCTCTGGAGGTCGGCCACGAGCTGCGCTCGTCCTGATGTTCAGCACCGGTGTCGGGCAGAAGCTGGGTCTCGTCGCGCGGAGCCTGGTCGCCGTCGCTCACCTTGTGGTTGATTTGCACCTCGTTCGCTGCTTCTTCCCTCTGCCTTCTCAGGTCCTCTCGCCGCAATGTCTTCTCCAGGAACTCAGCTGCTCCTGCACCATCTGGGTCCACCCGGAAAACATGTTCCAAAAGAACTGGTTTGAGTCCCGTTGAGTCCTGGCATCTCTCCTTCAGGAAAGCTCTCAGCATGCCAACGTTCCATAGACCGGGGTCAGCCATATTGGGCACGTGTTAAATATTGCCCGTCGTCTTACCTCCTCTCTCTACCTCCTCCTCTACACTTTGCGATCCCGGTTGAGCCCCCAATTTTATAGGTGAATGCCGTTATTATAAAAAACGGATCACCGCCAGGTTCAAATAAAACAGACTTGATTGGTCAAATATCTTGGTACTTTATTGGCACCCCGTTATTCTACAAAAACGATCGCGTTTGGGATTACAGTGTAGACGGGGGGAGAGCGACTATCAAATTGAAACGTGAAATCAAAAGTGACCACCGACTGACCGCTGCCTAACGGTTCCCCAAAATACCACCCACCCACACATACACCGGACTGATAACGCGACGCGTGACGTAACAAGACGTCGTTTCCCACACCTGTAGGTTATGAAAATTAGTATATGTGAGAGGATATGTAAGCTGTTAGGGAGCATGGCATTATATCATCGTGAAGCTTTGACTCCCGATTCATGGAAATGAATGTAAATCACAAAGATTGGGGGCAAGGTGACAAAAATGCGCGAAGGTGCGTGTGATCCGGGTTTCAGTCTTGGCCGTGAGGCTGATGGAGTTGAAAAAGGATTCATACGCGATGGACCGTAATGTCATGTTCTAAAGACAGGAAGGAATGATGAGAAATTAAATTGTGATGGATAAATAGTAAGTAAACACCAACCAAGTCCACGAGTGAGGTACATGTGAATAACATAGGCGAAGTAAAATGTATTAGATATAGAGATTAGTAATCTCTAGTTCCTAGCTAGGAAACAAACTAGGAAATCCGAGTCGGATTTGTTGGAAAAATTTATAAAAATTGCAGAAAATTTGTTTAATTATTTTAATAAATCGCAAGACACGCAGGCAAAGATTGTTCAACGAATTAGTTGAAAAAACTGCATCGCCATAACTGGCGATGCAGTTTTCGAACTTCCGACCTTCCTCCGAAGTCGGAGAGTATAACCACTCGGCCAAAAGTCGTTACATCAAAGACTCGTTTAACGGTTCTACTTTACGTTTATTCGGTACAGTATGATATCAAAGCATATAACATTTAAACGAGTTTTGATGATATGACGACTTTGGCCAAGTGGTTATATTCATCGACTTCTGCGTGGAAGGACTGGGGTTCGAATCGCAGTAATGGCGAAGCAATTTTTTCAACCAATTAGTTGAAAAATCTTCGCCTGCGTGTTATTGCGATTTATTAAAATAAATTTAGAAATTTCCTGCAATTTTTATTAATTTTTCCTAGCTCGTTTCCTAGCTGGTTTCCCAGCTAGGAAACTAGCTAGGAATTTTTCACTGGGAAAAACGACGTAGGAACCTGCGTAGGATCCTACGTAGGTTCCTACTCCAAAATCCGACGTAGGTTCCTACGTAGGTTTCTACGTATATAATTTGTTTTCTAAAAATAAGTATAAAAAACAATATTGTTTCCAAAAAAACTTGTTTTTATTCAAAATTGAACAAATTTTTTCATTTTTGAAAATTTGTTTTCCATTTTTGAAAATTTGTTTGTCATTTGTGAAAAAACATTTTTTTTATTTTCTATCTATATCCAAAAAGATATAAGTAGAAAACATCAGTTTTTTTCTAATATAATAATTTTTTTGTTTAAATTAATTTAAAATGATACGTTTGGTTAGAAAATTAATTAATTTTTATTCAAAATAAAAAGTGGCAAATTCAACTGAAATTTGAAAATGTATGATTGAATGTTTTTAATGAAGTTTTCAAGAAATTTAACTTTAATATTTTTTATTTAATTTTATTTAAGCAATTTGTTTCGTCTTTTTTAGTGATTTTTCATTTTTTAGTTTTAAAATATCAGTATTTCAATAAAAATGCAAAGATCAATTTACATTTTATTGAAAAAAACTGTGCAATAAACATTAATAGAAAATCAATGTTTATTATTTCCCTTTTTCCCAAACTTTTTATCTAAAAACCTTTGCTTAATAGAAACCAAATTTTGATTTTTAAACCATTTGTACAATTTAATTTAACTAAATTCATTTTTTATATCTTTTATTATTTTTTTTGCTTTTCAACTTTCCAATTTTCTAAATCTTTTCCATTTTTCCCCTTTTCTTTAATCTTTTTATCTTAAAACCTTTTCTTAATAGAAGTCAAATTTGAATTTTTAAGCCATTTTTTACAATTTAATTTAATTTATTTTCCCAGTTTTCTTAGTCATTATTTTTATACTTTTTTTCTTTCAAATTTTCAATTTTTCCAACCTTTTCATCCCCCCTTTTTTATTTATTTATTTATTTATTTATTTATTTCGATCTTAAATCCAGCGGTATAAAACCATTAGAGGATTTCTAATATACAATTCTAGGTACAATTTCTAAGCAATACGTGAGTGGGTAACATATTTATATACTGATGTGGAGAGTGCCTTGATGGAGTCGACAAAGAGATCTATCGAATTTGCATTCTCGGACAAAAATCTATTCGTTTGTGTAAGCATTCGTCCAAAGTTAGAGTTTGCAAGGAAGCGATTGTTTGCTCGAGGTGGAATAAGAACAAGTGGGACTCTTGTGTTATGTCGCGGAACCGCCAGCGGAGTATCTGCCAAAAGATAGGGGGAGTCAATGAGGTTACGTATGATCTTCAATGTGTAAATTATCATATGTGCGTGTCTTCTGTCAGCTAATGATTGTAGATCAAATTTTTCATATAAAATTCGTGTATCTGTACCCCTTGGAGGGTAAGTGCCTGACTCCCTCAGCACCAAGTATTTGGCAAACCTTCGCTGGCAAGTTTCAAGGGCCTTTACGTACTTCGCAGTGTCAATCGACCACACCACATCAGCATACTCTAGCTTCGGTCGAACGAGGGCATAAAATAATGCACGCATGGTTTCAGTCGATCTCACTCCTCTACCGTATCTCAAAAGAAAACCAAGTGTTCTATTCGCAGATTTAATGACCTCATCAATATGTGGTAGGAAAGTGAGCCTTCTGTCGAATATGACTCCCAGGTCTTTCTTTACCTGAACTCTTTCAAGGATATCATTATATATCGTATAGTCGAACCTAATTGGGTCGGAGACATAGAATGACATTACTTGGCATTTTTTTGAGTTAAGCAGTAGCTTATTACGAGCACACCAATTAACAAAAATTGAAAAATTCGCCTGGAGATATTCACAATCGGTAACGTCGGAAATAGGAAGATACAATTTCATGTCGTCTGCGTATATCAGAATAAAACATGTCATCTCATTTGGCGCATCATTAACTGCTATAGAAAACAGCAATGGACCCAGGTTCGAGCCCTGTGGAACACCCGAGGTTGGTGAAAAAGGAGTAGAATGATGGCCATTATAATTTACCACGTTAGTTCGATTACTCAAATATGACTCAATAATAAGAAAGTAATTATGAGGTAATTCCAATTGTTCAAGCTTCCCGAGCAAAATACCATGATCTAGCTTGTCAAATGCCCTAGTGAAGTCCGTGTATATGACATCTATCTGGTTACATGTATCAAGGTTATGTGTGATAAAGTGCGTGAAGGACAGTAAGTTCGTCACGGTTGATCTACCTTTCCAGAATCCATGTTGGAAGTCAGAGATCACTGGCCTGAAGGCAGAGGCAAGTACTTCACATATATGGTTTTCTAAAATTTTAGAAAAGTTCGAAAGTATCGAGATTGGTCGATAGTTGGCCACCATTTGTGCGTTACCTGCCTTCAGGACAGGACATATCCTGGCTGCCTTCCATACATCTGGGAAGGTGCCAGTGCTCAAAGCTAGATTACATATCACAGACACAGGAAAGGTAAGAGATTCACAGCACTTCTTCAAGAGAACCGATGGAATGCCATCTAAACCGGATGTCAGTTTATCAGGGAGGGCGCGCATCAGTCTCAACACGTCAGTAGCAGGAAGTCGGGCTATCATTCCACTATAATCAATCGGAATACTAGGCTCAAAATTCAACGCACCAGTGACCGGGAGGTAGACATCAGAGAAGAGACTACGGAAGAAATCTACAATTGTCAAAGGATCCGAAGACGTATCCTCACCCCAGGTCATGGTCTTTGGAATTCGAGAACCTCCAGATCTAGATTTCACTGAGTTCCAGAACCTTGTCGGACGAGACCTCAGATTCGAATCTAGACTAAGTTCATACGCTATCCTCTCCTCAGACATGGCGCGTTTAATTTCATTACCTATAGATCGAATCTGCTGTTTATAATAGGGTGACTCATTCCGCTTGTATTTGGCCCATATCGAGTTCCTAAGTTTAATCTTAGCGATAGTATTTTTAGTTACCCAAGGGGGATATGAGTTTTGAATCAAAGGGGTAATCGGTACGTTGTTTTCTATCACATTATTCAGTAGGCAATAAAAGTCTTCAATAGCAAGATTCACATCCAAACTTATTATCTCAAAACCTTTGCTTAATAGAAGCCATTTGTTCCTCCAGCAGCAGTTTCCCCCTAACTGACTCCTGAAGTGAATAAATCATCTCCTTGGCAGCAGCCAGTTCCTTCTCCAAATCCATAGCCTTCGCTGCTTTCATGGTCAGCTGTTTCCCCTCCTCCCAGGAAGCCTTCTCGAACTCCAAAATGTCCAGCTTGATCTTGGCATTCTGTAGCTCCATTTTCTGCAGCTCGAAGTCCAGCGAATCCAGCAGCTCCTTCACTTTGTCCTGCAACTGCCCGATCCTTTCATCCATTGCGCCAACCTGGAGTTTCAGTTCGGCATTTTCCTTCTCCAGATCGCTCCTTGATTCGTCCTTTTTCGGCTCATTTTCTTCTGCTTCCAAAACATGTTTTTTTGGAAGAATCACAGATTCTTTCAGAGCAGCGATTTCCTTTTCGAACTGTAATTTTGTCTGTAAACATTTTTGGTATTAAAAATTTTGTAATAAAAAATACTATAATACAATAAACATAAAAATATAATACAATAAAAAAATGTATTAAAATTTTGTGTATTATAATAAAATAATTCGTATGATAATTTAATAGTATTATTGAATAATAGTTAAATTAATAAAAAATAAAAACAATTTTTCGTTTAATTAAAACAATTTATTTAATTTTTATTGCAAATTTAATAAATTAAATTTTTTAAGTTTAATTTAATTCATTTTAATTTTAATTCATTTTTTGTGTAAATTTTTTGAGAATTTGACCTGATATAATTCTCTTTCAAGATCAGCTTTTCCCTTTCGCAAATCCTGAATCATCCTTTTATTCATGTCCAAACGATGCTCAAACTGTTTGATGTTCTGTTTCTCCTGCTCTTACTCTGATCGCAAAAGTTTATTTTCATTTTCCAACATTTCTTCCATTTGACGACGCATAGTGTGAAGTTGCTGGATATGGACTTCTTGTTGAGAGAGTCTGGTTCGCAATGAAACGACCTGCATTTTTTAAATTAATAACTCTTTTTAATTTTTGTCAGTTATTTTATATTTTATATTTATAAATAAATACTTACAAAATTAATGAAATAATCAAATAAAAATAAAAAAATAAAAAACAATTTTTTTAATTAAAATAAGTAATATTTCACATATTTCAAATGAATTCAAACGATAAAATTGAATTAAAAATTACATTAGAAATAAATTTAAAAAATGAAAAAATCAAATAAATCACTTTTCTTTAAGTCTTATTTTTGTTGAATTTAATTTATTTAATTTACAATTTTTTTTATTTACTTAAAACATTTTTTCCTGAATTCTTTATTTATCATTGCTGAATTTTCCTCTCAAATCTTGAAATCCTCATTTTTGCAATATAAATATGAAAGATAAAATATAAAAATAATATTAAATGTACAATAAAAAATTTAGTTAACACATTTTAATATAAAAAAATGAAAATATACAAATAAAAAAATTTAATAAAATAAAATATTTAAAAAATTGATAAAAAATTTGAATTAAAACCGTCAAAACACCTCTCCCTTCAATCTTCGCCATTCCCAAGGACTGGTAGGAACTATCTGATTGCTGCTTATGTCATGTGACGAAACACTGCAAGAGCTCAGACGAGCTCTTTTCGGAGTGCTACAATCATCCCTTTCGGAGTCATTGAAAGTACTGAAAGAGTTGCCAAACGAACTGGAATGCGAGCTCGTCTCAGATTTCAATTTTTGAATCATTTGGATAATCGCAGTGGGATTATCGTCGCTCATCTGAATATCCAAAATAGTGAATTAGAAAATGTAATTAATCAAATGAATTATGAATGTAATTAATAAAATGAACAAAAAAATAGTTTAAAAATGTAAAAATGTTTAAAAAGCTGCTGCTTATAAAAATTAGTCAATTGAAATCAATTAAAAGGATTGTTTTATTACAATTGAATCAGAAATATTATGTATAATGTAAAATAGATGTTATATATACAGCATAAATGAAAATAATTTATATATTTATATGACAATATTAGTTATGTAATTAATCATAATAAATATCCCAAAAAAAATCATAATATATATACAACGAATTATTATTTGAGAGAATAGGAAAACAATGTATTTTTGATAATTTCATGAAAACGAATCTATGCAAACAAGGAAAAAGAAGTGCATTTATAGGTTAGGAGTGATAACGTAAATTGCAATACAAAAACGTTTCACTTGCGATTTTTTTAACCGAAAATAACTGATGTAAACAAAAAAGCAAAGGTGCTTTTAGGTTACCTTGCATGGAAAGTTGGAATTACTTCAGCTTGATTTTGGAAGCCACTTAACCTCACTTTGAGGAAATTCGAAATTCCGGTTCGGATTCTTAAGAACAAAATTCTGATTTCACAATCTTTTGGTTTTTTGATTAAAATCACACTGTTTTGATGTCTTTGATGTTTTGTCAGAAACTGTGCGTCTACGATTTAAGTACAGATGGCGCTTGCGCAGTCATATATCGTCAATATTGGCGGATTCTCATGTAGCTTTCTAGATAGGTTTAATTCTTTTCATTTGGCGCATTCGAAAAATATTCCCAGCGAAATTTTGATTAAAAATTTGGAATATAGATATTCACTCAATGCATTTTCTTATAGTTTTAGAATCTGGGTTCCAAAAACATTCACAACAATCATAGTGAATAATTTTCGAATACACCAAAGCACCATATATCTACGCTGACGCAAGAATTCCATTGAAAACCATTTGTGAATGGGTGGATTTTTTGACTCAATGGGTTAATTGTGTTGAATCG
>JABFPB010003501.1:0-16934 GCA_022817645.1 Ceratoteleas bidentatus
GGACGCCGACAGTTTGCTTCGATTAAAGAGGCTGAGGAGTCTGGAGCTGGCGGGCTGTCAGTTGCCGGCTTGGCCGGCGAACTCACTCGCGGGACTACGGGACTTGAAGAGCCTGGTGATTCGGGCGCCGCTCGACGCAGACGCTCAAGGTCAGGACTTCAACCTGGAACTGCGGGACGGGGCGTTCGACGCGGTGCCGCAGGTGGAGAAGATAGATCTGTCGTGGAGCAACATTTGGCAGATCCCGGAGGGCGTGTTCTGTCCGCTGACCAATCTGGTCACGCTTAACGTGTCGTGGAACATGCTGCAGGACGTCGTTGAATTGGGATTCAGCGACTTGAGTGAAAGAAGGAGGGAGCGGGAGCAACCCTCGACGGCGGCGCCCGCGACTTGCACGTCCGACATCCGGACGGTCGACGTGTCCAACAACCGGATATCCGCGCTCCCGGATTCGGGCTTTTCCGTGTTGAAGCAGCTGAGCACCCTCGATCTGTCGGACAATGTGATCTCGATGGTTGCGGACGGGGCGTTTCGCAGCTTGAGGTCGCTGAGCGTCCTTGATCTCTCGAACAACAAGATAGTGGCGTTACCCGCGGAAGTGTTCCGAGAAGCGTCGGACTCGTTGAAAGAACTGAAGCTCCAGAACAATTCCATCAGCGTGTTGCCGCCCGGACTAATAGCCAATATGAATCAACTTGTTGCTCTAGACTTGTCGAGGAATATGTTAACCAGCGTCTGGCTCAAGTCGGCCACTTTCGAGGGCTTGATTCGCCTCGTGCTGCTGGACCTTTCATTCAACAGGATCGAGGCACTGGACCCGGACCTTTTCAAGGACCTCAACACGCTGCAGCTGCTGAATCTGGGATACAACGAAATCGAGACAATACCAGCCAACGCGTTCGCGCTGCTGAGTAATTTGCATACCCTCGACTTGTCACACAACAAGCTTAAGTACCTTGACGTTTTCTCGCTGAACGGTCTCTTCGCGCTTTCCTCACTGTCCCTCGACTACAATCTTCTTGAAGAGTTCCACCCAGATGTGTTCAAAAACTCGTCCAGCATTCAGGACCTGCACCTATCCGGCAATCAGCTGAAATCGATACCGATTGCGCTCAAGGACATGCGGTCCTTGAAGACGCTGGACCTGGGCGAGAACCAGATTGAGAGCATCGAGAACCCTGGCTTCGAGGGGCTCTCGAACTTGTACGGCTTGCGGCTGATGGGCAACGAGATCGTCAACGTGACCCGCGAAGCACTCGACGTGCTGCCCACGCTGCAGCTTCTGAACCTCGCAAAAAACAAGATCAGACACATCGGTGAAGAAGCGTTCGCTTCGAACCAGGTGCTCCAAGCAATTCGCTTGGACTCCAATCTTCTGCAAAAGCTGCCGGACGCCCTCAGGAGCGCGCAGAGCCTCGTCTGGCTGAACGTCTCCGACAACATGATCGAACACTTCGGATACGAGTCATTGCCCGCGAAACTGCGGCTTATCGACCTACACAAGAACGTCATATCGGCACTGGGGACAGCACCTCGCGACTCCAAACTCCATACCCTTGACCTGTCCTTCAATAAACTCTCCAACGTCTACGCCAAGTCCATACCCGACTCGATCGAGCTTATTTTCCTCAACGACAACCAGATCAACTACGTCGAGCCGCACACCTTCTTCGCCAAGGAAAACCTAACGCGGGTCGATATGTACGCCAACCAGATCGTCCGCATGAACATCTCTGCCTTCCAGATCATGCAGATCCCCGTAGACCGAGCTCTTCCAGAATTCTACATCGGCGGCAACCCCTTCGTCTGCGACTGCACCACCGAATGGCTGCAGCGCATTAACTCGCTCGCTCTCCGCCAGCATCCCAAGGTCATGGACCTCGACTCCGTCTACTGTCGACTGCCCTACGACCGGCGCCGCTCGTTCATCCCACTGATGCGCGCCAAACCCTCTCAGTTCCTCTGCAGCTACACCATCCACTGCTTCGCCCTCTGCCACTGCTGCGACTTCGACGCCTGCGACTGCGAGATGACCTGTCCCTTGAACTGCACCTGCTACCACGACGAGTCCTGGTCCGCGAACGTCGTCGACTGCTCCAGTTCCGGCTACGTAACCCTACCCGGTCGCCTACCCATGGACGCCACCGAGGTCTACCTCGACGGCAACGACTTCGGCGAACTCACCTCCCACTCCTTCATCGGCCGTAAGAACCTCGAGATCCTCTACGCCAACAACAGCAACATCGTCGCCCTCCGCAACTACACCTTCAGCGGGCTGAAAAAGCTCGAAGTCCTCCACCTCGAGAACAACCGCATCAGCCGGCTCGAGGGCATGGAGTTCGCGCCCCTCGAGGCCCTCAAGGAGCTCTACCTCCACAACAACCTCCTCACCCACATCAGCAACAACACTTTCACCCCCCTGCGCTACCTAGAGGTGCTCCGCCTCGACGACAACAACCTCGCCACCTACGCCGTCTGGCAGCTCACTCACAACGCCTACCTCGTCGATGTGAGTCTCGCCGGCAACCCCTGGAGCTGCGAGTGCCTCTACATGGACCGGCTGCGCGACTGGATGAGCAGCAACCGCGAGAAGATCGGCGACTGGAAGCACGTGAACTGTGCCTTGGGTATACCCCTCGTGGCCGCAACAAACGGCACGGTCAACTGCGCGGCGCTCACCGGCGTGACCTCGACCGTGATCGTGCGGCCCCTGGAGGCGTACCTGCCCCTGTTCCTCGCCAGCGGCGCCCTCTTCTTCGTGACCTTCGCGCTCGTCTGCGGGGCCTTCCGGCACCGCAAGACCCTGCGTTCCTGGGCCGTCAGCCGGTGTGGCCTGCGCGCCTGCTACAAGACCGCGGCCTTCGAGGACCGCGAGAAGCCCTTCGACGCGTACATCTCGTACTCCGCGGTCGACGAATCCTTCGTCTCGCGGGTGCTCGTGCCCAGCCTCGAGACGTCCTACCGATTGTGCCTCCACTACCGGGACCTGTCCATGGGCATTAACATCGCGGACGCGGTCGCCGAAGCCGCGGACTCGTCCCGGCGCACGATCCTGGTCCTGTCCAAGCACTTCCTGCACGACGAGTGGACCCGCTTCGAGTTCCGGATGGCGCTGCGAGAGGCCCTCAAGGGCAAAGGTCGCTCGGTGATCCTGCTGCTCATCGGGGGTGTCTGCGTCCGCGACCTCGATGGCGAGCTGCGCAAGACGTCGCACACGATCCTCGTCTGGGGCGACAAGATGTTCTGGCAGAAGCTGAGGTTCGTCATGCCGGACGTGACGCCGGCGATCCCGGTGCTGGAGAGGCCGCCCCCGCTTCCGTTGCCGCCACTGCCGTCGGAGCACCCGTGGGCGTAAGGGGAGGCCAAGCTTCGAGGAGCACCAGGTACCACAGCCGGATGCGGGGCGTGCGATCAATCATCCGATCAATCAATCAAACGCGCCGTTGGGGTCGCGCAAAGCGAGCCTAATTTCGGGGCGGGCGCGACGCCGGGTCATTTGCAAGTATCGTGGATTTTAATGGCCTCGAGGGAGGATCGCACCTTTTTCGGCGCGCTCGAATATTATCGATCCGCGGCGTGGGTAAGGGACGGATAATTATTGACGGCCGCGATAATGTTGCCGAGATTACGCGAGATTGATTGAGATTGGATGCTTGATTTGACGTCTTATTTATGCGAGGCTGCGAGTGAACTTTGTATCTGATTATTCGTAAGTTCGAACGCGCGTTAATAAGGAGCGAGGTAAGCTTGTTTTACTGATGAATTCCGCGTTGCATCGAACAATGATTGAACGCGAATACGGGCTCGGCGAAGCGTGACCCGGCGCGATGCTGCCGCGATGATAACGTTTTTGAAAATTAATGTTTTCGCAAAAGTTCGCCGCGATGTAAACAAGGGCGAATCCAAATAATGGCATTCGGGATCGCTGCGCGGTGTATTATCATTGATACGGCGCATAAATTACACAAATATATCACGGAATAATGCTCGTCATTAGAATATTAACAAATTCAATTATTAAAGCTGCGCGAATCCTTGAAGCTAAGATTTACTTTAATACAGCGTCCGAACGGACGTGATGGCGACGAGATTTTTGAATTATGCTCCATTTAACGGACAGCTGGATATTATTATTTATCCAGTGCTTAATGAGTTGTCGGTAACTTTTGTCGGGGTTTAAGAAAAAATTAAACTGTAAACTGTAAACTAATGAGCGAGTATAACGAACGCCAGAGATTAAGGCAACGTTGCAATCGAACATGGAAAAAGTACAAAACGTTACCCAGTTTATTAATAACAACTTTTTCAAATATATAGAAGTAAATATAATATATAATAAATATATTTTACCTTTTACGAAACTAGTTTTATTTTCATGAAAGGTATCATTTTTCGGATTTGTAGGAAAACAAATTTTGCAAATTACTTTTTTTCCATTTTTTTTACTTTTTACTTTACTCGACTTATTTACAATGTAAATTTAAATTTAAATAATTTTAGGAAAAACATCCCAGACTGAATATTGGTGTTCCAAGCGTTGAAAACAAGTGTCGCCTGCAGAAGGTTAGATTAACGTTGTATAGACGTTGTGGTTTTTAACCTTCGTAGGGGATATTTCAACGCTCGGAATACCTATGTTCTGTCTAGGAATATTTACTTAAAATAAATAGTTTTCTTGTTATACTATTTTTCATAATTAAGTACTAATAGAGTACTTGCTATTCAAATCTTGAGCAATTTGTTGCGTGTAATTTGAATTTAGTGTTCTGAATAGACGTGTATTTTTTTGCGCTAATATATAAAGGTTCATATATTCGCTAATAAATAAAGAACAGCCATAAAATCATAAATTCGTTACTTTGGTTAAAAAAACATAAGTCTGTACAAATAATTCGCGCATTTTATCGTTACTCAGTTGACCACGATGGGATTTAAAACTTATGTGACCAAGCTAATTTGTGCCCGCGGACATATTATTGCGATAATATGTAATCTTCCTGCAGATCCTCGCCCATTCGAAAAATAAAATAAACTTTATCATTCTTATTGATATTTGTTCTACGGAATAAATACAAACGTTGGTAATTTATAACCGGAGTGCCATAAAATAATTCAAGAAATTGTACGAACTCGTGATCCACCATTTTTCACAGATTATATCGAAACGGGAAGCAAAAACGAGTAATATTTTATTTCCTGTGTATATTGTAAGTTTGTGAAATCAGATTATTTGTTACTTTTATTAATCTCATTTAATATTAATGGGTTTAACAACAAATGTTATATAGACAAATGACCCAGTTGTATTACATATATCATGATTGTAAAGTTCTTCTAGTTTAATAATTATTCATACATGTATCTCTTGCCGTAAAATATCTTCTATGTCTAATTTATTTACTACTATGTGTTGATCCAATTTAATTCCATTTGTATTATATTAGAGTCGCTTAATTATTTTATTTGGAGTGATCGTAATAAATAAATCGTATACTTTTTTACTTATATATTACAATATACTGATCATTAATCTATACACAGTTTTCTTCTATATAATATAAATGAAACTACGTATAACATTTGTTTACCTCATAAATATGCAACTTTATAGAGTCCAGCATATTAAACGCCTAAATCCTTTGTTGCGTAAAAGAACCTTATATGCAAACATGTATCTCAATATACATACAACAGACACCTTTCTCATATTTTTATCGCTGAAGCAAAAGTCGCGCAGTTTAGCAATCTAAATAGACGCGAATTCTTCAGTGTTGTTATAAAGTCAAACTTTTCTCACGGAAATTAAAAGGACACTGCAAACATTCGTCCATTTTATTTTACAAATAAGGAAGAAGGAATTCGTTAAACTTGCAAAATGCACATTTAAAAATACCTTGAAAATGAATTTTCAAAAATTACAAAAATAAACAATTTCCCTTTATCGAGACGAAGTCTTGGTTTAGATTATACAGACTCCATTTCGCCGAGAAGTCATTTAAATACAAAGTAGTTTTTGAAAACCAATATGCGCCATAAAGTGTTATTAAATTACAAAATAATAATTTATATAGTCAAATAAATTGGCAGTCGAATTACAAAACTTTGCTATTCAAGAAATGCCTTAAAATACTAGACAAGCTGTAATTATTTTGATATAAATATAATTAGTTATTAGTAGATTATTGACCACTATCAGCATTATCGCAGTGATTAGCTACGTCATTATTAGAATATGTTTCGCGGATATGTTTTGCATATAATATATTATCTGCTTTGCTCAATAACTGTTCAACAAAACAACATTTATACACAAAAAACTTTTCATTGTCAGTCATGAATTATAAACCATGAATCTTATCGTTACCAATAACAAAATTTACATTGCTACCCATTATTCATATATTTAATTAAAATTTGCAATACGCAAAGAAAATCAATCTGTAATCGAAGTATTATTTATTAATTCATGCAAATATATTATGTGTCATTGAGAACGGAATGAGTAAATGTTTGCCTTACAAAGTGGTCGCCGTTTAAAAAATCTATTCATTTAACTTTGTTAATTGATTTAGAGTTTCTATAATGTCCAACTGTTATTAAGCGATGTATTTTGGTCGCTTTTGTTACGATTCGATTCTGTAATTAATAATGGTCAGGTGACATTACTGGCTGCGTATAAAAGGATATTCATAATTTTATGCGAAACAATTTTACATTTATTATTTTTGTTATTACTTTTTAGTAGCCGCAAACAGTGACCAGAACGCTTGCTGCTGCTTCCTTTTTTCCCGTACGTAAATTGATCGAGTCGGCTCACCGTGGCTAACGATTTAATTAAAAAAATATCCCTCTAGCGTGAAGAGATTTAAATGTATGGTCCGCGCGGATAAAAATCCCAGCAAGCGAAAACGGATTAAAAAGTACTTTGAATTCGATTTATTAGAACCGAAATAGAAAATGAAATAGCATTAACTGACATTGAAACGTATTAATTTCTAGAGCTTCAAGAGCTGCATTTGAAAGTTACCGAATACCCATGCTATAGATATTTTCAAGCTGAAATGTTTGGGGACGTTGATATTTCTATTTTCCTTTTTCAAAAGAGTGAAAGAATAATTTGAGCTGATTTTAACTTGGCCCCGCACTTTTAGCCGAAAACTAAATTCGTATTCTGCCTCATGATGTCTTTTTACTGAATAAAAGAATAATTATTTCTAACTTAAAATAACGAGGGAAGAAGGAAGTGAAAATGATTAAGCGAAATAACGAAATGAAAAGAAGTTTAAAGAACAAATGCTAGTTTCGTTGTAGAAATGAAAATCGTAACTTCACAAATACTCGACCGAATACGATCCTTATAAAAATATTTGAATGGAAATAATTACTTTGCACGATGATAAAACACTTTAGTAGAATATTACCGTACAATTACTTAAGTAGAAATTCAATCAATAAGTAAACTAATAAAAAATGAATTATTTTAATACAGATTAGGCTACAAGTATAATCGCCAAATTACAAATGTAATGAGTATAAACAACAAAACGAATATGTGGAATTTGTTTAAACAAACATTTTTATTGAAGACGTGGTAACTGTTTCATAAAAAAGCTTTTCTTTCAAACAAAATAAAAAATAATTATTGAAGGAATACTAAGGGAGATTAAATGCATTTTATAATAGTATATTGTGCAACTAGGGAGGAAAGTTGATTTCAATGCTAACAAAATTAATTCGGTGTCATTGTCTATGTTTTCATTATTTACCAAGGGAGTACATTTTTTTTGGTACGGGATTTGGGCACATATTTTTGCTACAACGGAAAAATTTACTCGTATGGAAACTACGTTATTTTAAACACCCTAATGTAAACGTCAAAACATTTTTTCTGAACGTCCATAATTTAGTTTTAAATTCGTCTTTTAAGAAAAGAATGGGTCAAATACAGTTAAATTTTAAGAGCTTCAAGGCATTCCAACAACCAGAAATACGCCCAAATAGAAATTTCGCTAGGTTTTCGTAAGTTGAGGTTAGAAACTCGCTAGTTTTTCGTAAGTTTTTCTAGACTAGAAAGACTTGCGAATTACTTGTGAGTTTAACTTTCATTTATCTAGTCTAGAAAAACTTTTGATTTTCTTGCGAATAACTTGTGTTTTCCAACCTAAAAAACTGTGTGACGAGATCGTGTCTAGATTTTTTCACTAGAAACTTGCCAGAATATCGCAAGTTTTTCTAGTCTAGATTTTTTCACGATATTCTTGCAAGTTTTTATTGAGAGTTTCTAGCGTGAAACTAGTAAAACTTGCTAGTTTCTAACGTTTTTCTAGAGTAAATTTCTACTTGGGTGGAAGCGTGATTGTGGAATTTGTGAGAGGGTGTGAACCAGGCTTAATATACTGGATGAGATGTTTTTCCAACGAAATCGACACTGCACGGAAAGAAAAATCGACTGAATATCAGTTAACACGGATTATGCGGTGCTCGCCGAGGAACGAACGGTCAGCCGTGTAACACACTGTCTGTTTAATTAACGCGCACCGGATAATCCGGTGCGCGCCAAGGAATTAAACGATGTCCGATCAGCGTCGAACTGATCAGTTGAATTTTAACCGATTTTCAGTTAAAAAAGTTAATGGATTATCGCTTGGCATACTGTCAACTGATAAACAGTCGATTTTTCTTTCCGTGTGGATAGAAAAGAGCAGTCTCACAAATCCCAGAAGCACAGGCATAAAATCCCACAGATGCAAAGCCTGATGTTCCACTACAGCAGCACAAGAGACAGAAGAAATTGGCCAAAATGTAGAGAAGTTGAAAGTAGAGGTTAGAAAGGACAGCTGGCCGGCAAGCGAGTGAAAATTCGAATATTGTGCTCAAATTGCAGCTCGCCAAGTGTGTGAGTGCAACCATTGCACTTTGCTAAAACAAAGTAGCAAACTCGAAACAAAGATTATGAGTAAATCCGTAAAATTTTACCAAAATTGTGCGGAACTCAATTAGGAGTGCTTGGTATACTCACAAGTCACGTGCGTGTGTGTATACCATTTTGTTAGAAAAACAAAATTTTGTTATAAAAATTTGTTTATCTAACAAAAAGAAGTTGAAATATTTTTTTCATGTTTAGTTGTTTTGGCTTAGGTATTAATCCGCCACTGGTAAAATTACTTAAAATGACCTTTTTTGAACCGTGTTTTTTCAGCTGTCTTCGATTCTGCTGGCAATCCACGACCCGTTCGTGCCTTTTGAGAACCTCTTCTGCGCCCTCTTCCTGGGTGGTATATGGGACTCCCTGGCGAAATTTTTAGGCCGGGGTCAGGCCAAGGATGACAAGGGCGATACTAAAAAGACAAATTAGCTCGCGCCTAATCATGCGCACACAACGTTAAACGGTCGATAATCGCCTCGTTAATTGCGAGCGTGACCAGATAGCTCGATGCTAACTGGAACATCTTTAGCGGTGATACGGCCGGCTTATCATGCAGCGGACGGACATCCGACCGAACTAGTCAACGCTTGCTCCCTAAGGATACTGACCTCTGACGACTATCACAGAGAACCTTTTACCTAGTCATTTATATGTATATACCGTATACATATCAATCACGATTACTTTTGAAACACTTCGACACGTGTCGCAGTATTATGTCCAGCCGCGTTAAATTAGTATTGTCTTTATCGTCATATGTTACTATTGTATCACGACCGAGTCTTCCGTGGATTCGCACAAAATATACACAGGTTGACCTACTGAACGAAAATATAAGTGGAAAATATATGCACGAATATATACCTTGTAATCGCATGCAGTATATTTTGTATATATATCATATAGTTGGCAGTTATATTTTATATTAAAAACAAATATTTTATGAACCTGATGTATTTAATTTATATTTACTATGTAATTGTACATATATTTAATTGCATATATGAAATAAATGTATACAAAATGTATTTTCAACACACACAATTTAACGAAATATATGTGTATATATTTTACAAATTTAGTTTCGTTGATGTGGGTAGACGCCGTCCACTTCCGAGTCGCATTGAACAATGATGATGACAATATGAGCCAACTTTTTCAATGACAGTTCAAATTGATGACTTGCATACGGTGATATGCGAGATATTTTATATGATCGACTTTAACGCGTCGAGATGACCAAGATTTTGGGATTTTTAACAGCATGTAAGATTATGCTTGGAACATGTTTGAACTCTGTACTGGAGGAGTTAGGTTGAAAAGAATATTTTTTAGGGAATGCGAAATAAACGGAAACAAATTCTTCTTTCAAGTAGAATACGTTTGAAAAATGAAATGATGAATTTTGTTGCAGAACATTGTACAGAATTATGAAAACCGAATGTCGGATTTGAAAGCTTCTCCAGTATCGAAACGCAAAAGATGGTTAACGAAATTCGAGCAACTTCCGCAGTTTGCAATTTTTACGCTGTAAATATATATCTGTTACGTTAGATGTACAAGTATTTATGGTGATTGTGCAATTATTGAATATGTTTCGTTATTGTGTTGAGGCGTTTTAAATTTGAGTCGTCCACTGTTTTAATTCGACGTACAATTTGGTAAATTTTTAACAGTGTTAATAGTGTACGAAACAATGTACGTTGAAAACCCAATAAAGAGAGTTTGTTATGAACTTGGTTGGTATTTAATCTTTTTGACATAATTTACAATATACATAATGAATGTTGGCGTAACTGGAAACTTTGTAAAAATTAACTGGAAAAAGTAACTGGAAACTTTGTAAAAATTACAAATAGAAATGTAAATATTGTAGCCAGTGATAATTGGTAAACAAATTTATTGAAAAGTATCAAAAACATTAATTCACTATTTGTCTCTATTGGGACTAGAAGAATAACTTCCGAACCTAGCGGAATTTTATGAAACAACAATAAATGCCGCAGACAAAGCAAACTGACAGTAATTATAGTGTAATAAAAACACTTTGTACATCTTTTTTTAATTAAAAAGTGTGCTATTTTATGACGTGGAAACATGTTTTGGTTGTGAATAGTACTGTATTTTACTATAATTTATTGCTTGAAATTAGGATTTTGCTCTAAGTCTGCCATTTTTCATGTATTTATAACACCACCAATGGATCCTGCGAGTCTCAGTAAATGTTCTTACAATATAAATTGAATAAAACTTATTTCATATTTTTTCTTTACTGTTTCTAATTGATTCATAGTTTCTTGAGCCTTTTGCAGACTTAAATTTTAGATTAAAAAGACACTAAAGAAATGCTGAGAATTGTTTTAAAAATTACTTACTCGTATCAAACATATTACTGCAGTTTTTTATGAGTGCCAAAAGAAACGTGACTTTTGAGGAATGAAACTTTTTTCAGAGTAGTGTTTTTTAGTTCAAGACACTTCTATCAGGAAGGCCACTAATAATTTCACCGGAGGTCATTTTCTGTAATGAGAAATAATCAGAACAAAAGACGTCATTGGGTTTCCATTTTGACATTTGCGTCAAATAAAAATAATATAATTAAAACTAAATATAAAAATTATCTGTTGCTTTAGGTATATTTGCAACCAAATTAACGAACTTGACGGAAATGCTTGTTATTTAGACACGCGATATTCAATTAATTATATGAATGTTTAATTGCTTCACGTTTTATAATATCCTGCAATGGATACTTTCCTCATCTTGGGATTTTCAGAAGAAGAAAGACTGGTATATAAGACTGCAAACAGTTGGAAAAGTCAATGAATTCATCATGAAGTCGTTCTCAATCTTACTTGCACTTGCTGCTTTGATCATTGCTGCAAACTCGGTAATTATCTTATGAGAAGAAGTCTTATTCAGACACATTTACAATTTTATGTTATATACATTAATCTCTAAATTTGAATAACATTCCGTAAACTACCATATTTAAACAATAATTATCACATATTCATATTTTAATTACAATATATTTGATACATCCCAAATTATATATTGTATGTAGTTATTGACTGTGTCTGTAACTTTTTTAGTACCCAACTTTCAAGAAGGATACAAACGAAAATCATGTGGGAAACCAAGGAAAAATAGCGGCCGACGGGAGACCTGATGATACGGGCCGTCCCGAGGGCGCAGGTAAACCAGAAGGCAAAGGCAAACTTGATAGTTTAGGCAAATCGCATGACGTAAGTAAACGTTCGCCTGGACCCCCTGAAGGCAAAGGCAAACCTGAAGGAGTAGGCAAACCCGAAGGAGTAGGTAAACCCGAAGGCAAAGGCAAACCCGAAGGAGTAGGCAAACCAGAAGGCAAAGGCAAACCTGACGGAGTAGGCAAGCCTGAAAGTGCTGGACCATCCATTGGTGCAAGAATCGCTCGCGCCATCCGAAATTTCTCAATTATGCCTTAAAGAACGTTCATTGGTTGACTGATTATTTATTAAAACATTTATTATATTGTTAATAAAAAAAATAAAGAGAATGTATGCGTATATTTGCACCTGTTTGTTTATTTCAGTTTTTCACATTTTTATAAAAGTATTTAAAGTACTATTCGTTAAATGTTAATGGAAACGTGGTCATACAATATTATGTTTGTTATTATATATAATCTAATTATCTTTGTTTAAGGGGAGGTATTCGTAATTTTTTTAAATCGTTTTTTATTGCAGTTTCCGAAGTATGTAGAATGTGTCCCTAAGGCGATTTACCCGAATTCGAAAGGCAAATAATTTTTTTGTCAGTTATAGAAAGTATGGCCCTGCCTAAAAACGAATTTTTTTGGGAGATTTTGCTCCAAAATAGTAGTATTTGTTAGTAGTATTTGCGATTGCTATTAGTAAAATTGGCTTGAGTAATCACTAAATTGTGCTACATGTCTATTTCATTGAACGAAATTCGAACGAGCGTTTAAACACGTCCATCTGGAAATTTGCTTCCAAGCACTTGCATTGCGGTTCCAAAAGCGTCGAAATTACGACTTTTTAGCAGAGGGCATCTTCAAGCAAGGGGTATGGTCAACTTTGAAGACCGTGACTACTATGGGAATAATGCGGGGGTTTTACGCAATGCAGTTTTCCAATAACACCAGCTGGCTTCATATACAACCTACGGATCATTGTCACCTGCGGCAATAGATGAACGCATAATAACCCAGACGCCTTCTATGAAGCTGATAAAGAATTTTTGCATGGTCCCGGGATAGCAGAATGGCCGTAAGTTGCATAAAATACATTTGTATGTATTTTAAACGTTAAACGCGTTTTTTTACAAATTTGCAATAACTTATGAATTTTTATAAGAGATTGAGAATTTTCTTAATGATTCATAAACACAACTTTTTTTCAATATTTCACAGTAGTTCATAACAGTTCATAGTTTACTTAGTTCCAACTTTTCACAGTAATTCTTAAGAGTTCACAGAATTTCGCAACAGATCACAATAATTCTTAACAGTTCGCAGCGTTTCATAAGAAACATTTATGATAATTCATAAGTATGTGCGAATTTTCAAAAGTGATTGCGAATTTTCTGTTGCATTCATTGACATTCACGGGACGTTTTCCTTTTAAAAATCTTTATGATCTTTTAACCAGGGAAAGTAATATATTTAAATTTCGTTTGGACCAAACTGTAGCTGACTAAATTATGTAGAATTTATGGCTCCATCAAGTTAATCCATGATAAATAAATATTTTAATATTCCGCCAAGATAATACAAACTCGATGGAAAAACGTATCTTTTTTGACAGGCCACCATTTTGTAAAATGATTGACTGAACACAACTCCTACAGAATCTTATGTACTTTAATATTTTTATTTTAGATTTTGTTTCAGATGACCACAGCGACTTCGAGTCTACCGCGCGTGATTTTCACAGTATAAAAATCCTCTGTCAACTTTACACCCGTTGGTGTAGAATTGAACTATTTCTATACCATATGGGTATAGAAATAAAATGGCAGTTGTAAAATGAACACTCCATGTTGTACCAAAAAGTGTTCATTTTACAACAAATGCGTTTTCTTTTTTTTGTTTTCGCCCCCTGTAAACTGCTTTCGATGCACATAAGAAAAAAGGTTTATAAAACGAACCTTTATCGGATTAACCCTCTATATCTCAAATCCATTGAAATCATGTTGTTGTGAATGAAGAAAGACCAGGCCAATAATTTTAAATCTGTTTAGTCCGCCCAGCAAAAAATAATGAATAGAAAAGAATACAAAAGATTTGAAAAATATAAATTGAATTCCTTTTGGGAAAGATTCGGCATTCATATTTTTATTTTCAATTTTTTTCTATTCGCTTCTATTCCAGCGATTTCTCAATGTTTCCAACGAGCAATTTTGAATTCTTCAGAAAGAATTCGTTTCTGTTCAATTCCAAAATCTGAATTCAAACTGTCAAAATGCATTCTTTTCTATTCATTTCAATTCCAGTTAGGTTGACATTTTCAAAAAGGTTACTTTGAATTCCTCAAATGAAATTCATTAAACTATTTCTAACATTCAAAGATGAGAAATGAATTCCATTTAATTATAATGAATGCCGAATTTGGCTACAAATCCAATTCTTTTCTATTCGTTTCTATTCAAAATGTTTTGCTGAGTGCTGATCGGACAGGTCAAGCGGTGTAAAAGTAAGAGGTCCGGGAGGAGGTGTCTCTTATTTTTAATGTCGGAAACCAAGTGTGTTTTCGTTAATTTGTAGAATTTGTGTTTGATATTAATAAAGTAAAAAAGTGAAAAAACAAATTTTATTGTATGCGTTCCTTTCCTAGTAGCTGATTAAGTTATTTTTTAAGGTTAGGAAATATCGAACTTAACAATTTGGCGCCCAACGTGGGGCCCGACGTAACAAAAAAGAGACACGTTGGTAAGAAAGGGGATTTGCGTAAAAACGATAAGATCACCTAGAAAAAGCCTAAAAAAGACGAAAGGAAAGAAAAAGGGTGGAAAACTTATCAAAAGCAAAGGATCAGTGCAGAAGGATATGAGTGAGGAGGGCTCACCACAAAAAGTGCTAGAATTAAATATGTCAAAGACAGTTCCTCCCCAGATAAGGATAGAAGATTCCATCGGGAGATTTGCACCATCGGAACAAAACTTACTGGACGCAATGTTGACAGAAATACCATCATATAGAAAAATTGGAAACTCGGAATCAGACCTGCTAAATGCATTCGAGCAGCCTAAATCATTGGCGAATGAGATATGGGAGGTTAAAGGAAGGACAACAAGATCACAGAAAGTAGAAGTTCCAAAAAAAGACAGCTGGATGAGTTAGAGACAGCAGTAAAGGAACTTAGAGAAACAAGGATGGATGATAGGTTAAAATCAGTAGAAAAAACACATAAGAAACAGATGACTGATGCACAGGCTTACTTGGAGGCTGTGAAAGAGGAAGTGGCAGCTTACCAAAAAGCCAATGAAGTGAGAAATGAAAAGACACGTGAGTTATTAGCAGAAAATAGGCAATTACTGGAAGACCTGTTAAAAGATCAATTTGCCACAATTAAGGTAGTGGAGGAAATACAGAAAACAGTAACAGATCATGCAAGTTAGATCCATACGCTAAAAAAGATAATAGGAGCTGGGATTGCAGAAACAGCAACAACAATATCCAAGGATACCATGCCAACATTTGATGTGAATGGGGAACCCATGAAATATCTGAAGGAATTGAAGGATTATTGCAGTATGATGAATCTGCAAGGAAGACAGTTCGATCATCTGATTAATTGCAGCCTTAAAGGCACTGCCAATGATTGGTCGTGCCTAACGAGGAATACAATAATTAACATGGAGGAGTTCGAAGAAGCTTTCATTAACCACTACTGGAATGAAAGCATTCAATTTAAGGTTAGGAGGAACTTAGTACACAGGTTCTATGATCTTGCAGGACGGATGAGTCGCACGGAATATGCGATAAAAAAATTAACAATGCAAATAATTTAGATCCTCCTGTACGACATTTCTCTCAAGAAATACTACGAGCAGTTCTCATGGAAAGAATAGACAACACTGGAGAATTCCTGCAGCCATTAGATGAACTAGACCAAGTAGGACCAGTCAATGCTGAGAGTAGAAAGCCCCAAGAGAATCAAGGAACACAAAACCAAGAAGGGCAAAATGGGTGTCCATGGCAGAATTGCCAGGAGGGCTGGCAAGGAAATAATGGAAGGAACCAAGGAGACATTGATCGAAGTAGATAATAATAATGGTTCCGGACAAAATCAACAGAGGGACAATAGACAGCAGTACGAGCCACGACTGAACGAGAGACGGCAGAACGAGCCAAGACGGAATTTCCAAAGCAACCAGGTAGTGGTTTCGCACCAGCAAAAAGAGGAAACTGGTAATCAACCAGTTTCCTCTTTTGAGGAAAACAGGTAAGACTTGCAGCAAGCCCAACCCCAATACTTAACGAAACGACGAGACTTACCACAGGAGGAGAGGAAGAAGTCAGAGTAGAAGTATTCAAGATATCACGGAAGAGTCTGTTAGGGAATGAAGTACCAAATAGACGACAAGGCTGTCCAAAGGTAGAAATGATTGTGGAGGGCGTGAGAGCGTTGACTTTGATAGACACGGGAAGTGAGATCACTTGCATCTCAGAAGATTTCTTCCAGGAGAACCAAAAGGTATTGTGTAGGTGCGCAATTCTTCCAGTCATAGGAATAACAGTCACTGGGGCCACTGGGGGGCGCCCAGTGAAAGTTAAGAAGTAGATTCTTGCAAAGGTAGAGCTGAATGAATTGGTGTTTGACCAAAGGTTTGTAATAGCACCTGGATTAGAAGCAAAGGTAATTGTAGGAATGGATCACGTAGGAAAACTGAAAGGAAAGATAGATTTTGAGAAGAGTATCGTTAAAATACACGAAGGGGAGACAGCGGTGAAATTAAGGATCCAGGATGAAAGGAAGTCAAATGAAACAGACAGAGGTAT
>JABFPB010003502.1:0-16931 GCA_022817645.1 Ceratoteleas bidentatus
AAACTCAAACGATTCCTACGAAATCTTAGGAAATATTGAACAATTTCTTAGGAATTCTTAGGAACCTCAAACACGGGGAGTAAAAGGATTCGAACTTATGTCCCCTAAGTGGCAGTCTCCAACTCTACCCGCTGAGCCACCACAGATCATTGTAATTTGCCCTCAATAGTGACTATCACTCGTGAACAGACATTTCTGGAATGTACCAGGAATATACTCAGAATGAACTCTGTATATTTTTCTTGTAGGTTTGACATGATCCAAAAATATTCTAGGTTCATTCTAGTTATATTCCCGATACATCCCAGAAATATCTGTTTACGAGTGATAGCCAGTATTGAGGGCAAGTTACCACGTTTAGGAAATTGTTTTTCGAATTTTGGACTTAAAATTGGTAGCAGGTAGCAGCCTTTTTTCTAAAAACAATTTGTAACTACCTGGAAAAGGTCGTTTTATAAAAGGTTTATCATTAAATTTGGCAGTTTCGTTTCGAAAGTCGCGCTAGAAAGTAGCGACCGTGAGTGATCGTGAGTGACCGTAAAGTGACCGTAAAGTGACCGTAAAGTGACCGTAAAGTGACCGTAAAGTGACCGCACGAGTGTGTTTCTGTACTAAAGAGTGAGCTTCAGCCAGAACAGAATTAACTGATCATCATAACCAGTAGGCCAATCACCGATGAGAGCACGCCCATAAATGGTGACTACACTTATTATAAACAATAAACAATGACATTAAAATAGAATTTAATTACCAAACAAAATAAAAAGTGCATATAAAATGTTTTACGTATAAATATTTGTTGTTCCAACAGTGTAATAATTGTTTCACCACACATGGAAAACTCAATTTCCCACCCTAAAAATCAGGAGGGAAATGGTCCATTGCCTCCCACTTTTCAAGATGGGAAATTGAGTTTGCTGTTTCACTTGTTGAACAAAATTTTCGTACGCAACGCGGGAAAGGCGATTCCTGACTAGTTCCTTTAAATATCGTAAGAATCCTTTAAAATATAAAGGAATATCCTTTTATTTTTAAAGGAAAACATTTTTTTATAATTCTTTTGTTTGTTAAAGGAATTCCTTTTGGAAACATACTGAATTGAAAATCCTTTAAATTTCAAATGAATCTGGTAAATTTTAAAAGACGTTTTGAAGACTGATCGTTGCGTATTATACTAATGTTTGAATTACACTAATTAAAAATCTATAAATCATAGGGCTTTTATGTCCCCATATAAACTTCATGGACGCCATGAGCACCGTGAATCCCTCCCCGTAACAATCCGATACATCATGATCTAACACGGCATCGGAAACCATAGCTTTTAATGTTACGTGAGGGTCGGCACTGTTTTCAGCCGAATTCTTGGTCGGCCCCCTATTCACCCAACCAAATATTCAGTCAAAAAATCAAGTTAGTAAAAAAGTGAAAGTTCAATCGGTATCATATTCAGTTCAAGTTTTGAGTCCGCGTCTTCATTCATCCCGGGTTTTGATATCAAGGGTCTGATAGGGATTTCGTTGTTGTAAACAGTAAAATAAATAGGATGCACTAAAAAAGTTTACTGACTTAGCGATAATGGTCAAACTTTTTTTCACTAAATTTGTTACTTTGGTTTTTTTTAAATATCTTTCTGTTACTGCTCCAGCAGTAATTTTTGAGATCACGATTCTGTCAGTGGAGAAATGCGTTAAAGTATATTTACTAGGATATATTTTCATAATTTTACAGGGAAGGCAGGAATATGGCTTTTAGACAAAAAGGTTTTTGGATCAAAAAGTCGTTTTGGAAATGTACTTCGAAATGTTTTTTAAAAACGGATGTTTTTATGAGACAAGAATGAAAAGGTATTTGGGGAAATTCAGACGTAGCAAATTATTTTGCTATATCTAAATAACAACAAAATTGTGTACAAGTTTCCCACGTTCTTACGATCGAAATGCAATTTTTCATGTACTTTTAGTAATGTAAGCATCGTCGTAATGTAAGTATGTTACGACGACGTAATGGACTATTATTTTACAATCAAAATTTGATTGATTCAAAATACGTGTTATTTAATAAAATTTTTTTTCAAGCAAATTTACTTCGCAAGTTCATATATTTTGTTTTAACGTTGTCGATAATAAATTACGAATCGTCATAGATTCTCCTATTTAATTTTTGTAGCTAGGCGTCTTAAAATAAATTTGCATTAAAGTTTAATTTTTTTTAATTAAACTTTAATGTTCTACTTTTACTTACAGAATGTTTATTAAAAAGTGCGGAATCAATTCTGAAGTACTCAAGACATTCGGTATATTATACAATTTCCAGTTTTTACAATATTATACAATTCCAGATTTTACTATATTTTGTATGGCATCCAAGCGCTAAATAATCGATTATTTTTTTGCTTCTTTCTGAGGTAGATTATATCTAAAATCAGATCATTCAAAACAATTTTCAAGGTTTTAGTTTTTCAATAATAAAAGAACACATTTTTACAAAGGTAAAATGTCTGAATTTAATCATTTGAAGTTCTTAAGGTTATCAGTGACACACAGCTAAACTCATTCTAAAGCAAACCAGCAACTATTTTCACAAAAAATATTTGCAAATGTCACTCCTAGATTGCAGGAAGATATAAAAATACTATCAATTTATTACATCAATACTTGAGTAATAGTACAAGGTGGCAACTCGCACTCTGCCCTGTGTCTATTTATATTGTAGATAACACCCTTTAACCTTTCTTTTAGCCCTCTTCAACCTTTACAATGTTTACACGAGAACAGGTTCTAGGAGTTCCCTATCATAAAATTGCTAAGGTGCGAATATCTCGGCTCTAATCCCAGGTTTAAAAACCTCAGTTTCAATCACCATTCATCGCCGCAAACTTTATGTAATCAATTAAACAACTACCTTCCATCTCCCCCTTCTCTTTATTATTATATCACCGCCGCCATTAGTTCTTCATTATGTACTACTTCATTTCATCGCAAAAAACTTCTAAATTTCCACCCGCCACAATTACCCCACAAAAGTTGCATCCATAATTCGTCGATTCATTTCTTCCACGCAATTAACCCGATGAAACATTAACCCTGTTTAAGTAGCTTTTACATGGCAAAAAATTGATCGCCGAATTACGCCGTTTTAAACTACTGCCCGACAATTCCGAATAAATAATATCGTTGAATGAAAAATGCGTCCCGATAAAATTTACCTGAGGCCATTAGCCCCGGAGGCTCCTTCGTTGATACATCCTTGTTCCACCCGAGCCCCCACCACGCGGCAACCCTCAGAAGGGGTTCGTGCACCGTCCCCACCACCGATCTTTCTTTTTCTGTCGACTCTTCGGAGCACAACGTCTATTTCTATTTTTCCATTTTTCTCCCCTCAGCGTGGGTCTCTCTCCGCCCGACTTCTTATTTTCGATTCGTCACCGACGATATTCTTCATTCATTTCCCTCCCGTTCTGGTACAGTGCAAGTCGCGGTCCTTTGACTCTCTCGCACCCAGGTTTCTTTCTCGTCCATTTTTTCACATTTTTGAGACGCCGATCGGTCGAGAAAGTCTGGACTTGACGCCCCCTCTTTTTTTGATTGGTGAAGTTTCAAACGTTGAAATTGTTGAACGAATTTTTAGAAACAAAAAATGATATTTCATAACATTATGGCAAATAAAATGACTATCATCTTTTGAATAACAATTGGATGGCAGTAATCAATTTATATGCGATCTAAAAATTCGTTAAATTTCAACGTTTGAAATTGTAAGCGTATTGTAATGGGAGATAGAGATTCGAAAAATATTCGAAAAAGTAAGGGGCTGATAAATGATAACTTAAAAATTATTTAGTGAGGCTGGTTACACTTTTTTAGAATTTTAGATCAACATTTTGAGACATTTTTACTTTGAGATTGTATACGTAAATTTTAAACTTCATATTCAGAATTTTATGTTTTTATAATTGTACAGAGAATATAAAAAGTAGTAACTGTTTTTTAATTTTGTCGTTGGTATGAAATTCGATTGTTTTAAAGTTAGTAAACACTTGATAGTAGTCTTAACCGCACAACTATCTCGCCTGTTGCGGTTCGATGCCGGGTTTTTTCCTTTATTGTCGCAATCAACGCGATTGTATTATTGTAATTTTGGTGTACAATAATTGAAGTTTTGTTCGTTTAATTCACCGTACGAATGGGGAATTGTAAAAAAGTATTCGATGTTTCCAGATTGATTAGTAAACAAATTATTGTGACTGATGATTCGGAAACCCAGACAACCTAGAAAATAGTTTCCTGGAGAGTGTATAAATGTTTAGTCATACTGACTAATCACAATAGGAATTTCCGACATAGAAACACGAAAAAATATTGCTTAGACGTAAACAACTAAAAAATCTTCTCGTAAAAAAAGCCTTCTCAGGTCATTTGAATATATTTTTTGTTCTCTGGTAACCGTAGGATGAATTAAATTGATGTAAGTGGAAAATCCGATTAAATATTGCATGAGAGGATTTCAGGTAAAGTTTAGGTAGGATCCACTTACGATTAGTAAATTTGTTTGATACACAAACAAATTTACTAATCGTATTTATAAATATTTTCATACATAGATTATTGTAATGATATTGTAATGATTGTTGTAATGATATTCTTAAGTAATTGATATTTAAATTATAATGTTAAATGCAAGTGACTGGCATGCTTTTTCAAGTGTCATTATTGAAGACCTACAGATCAATTAATATAAATTTAACAGAAATAAATTCATCGTTTCTTGCATTTTGTAACACGTATTCCTAATATTTGTTATAATTACGAATTTAACTATACAAAACTGGCAAAGACCATCTAATCCCTTAATATATAATGTCTATATAATTTGCGCGACTGATTTGTAATTTGTTTTCACATGCCCTATCAAGAAATAGCGATAAAAGCCAGTGAAATGAATATGCAGCCGAACTTTGCAGTGAAACACCCCTTCATAACAGTTACATAATCGAATGTTTGTGAAGTAAAAGTCACAGAGCAAAGAAAACCTTTAACGATAAAACAAGTTTCCAGTTTTTCTACTCCGTCAACCTTAGTTTTATATAATCCAATAATTATCTATCTCTCCTCTAACGGACGAAACGCATTCAATAACTTTAAAAGAAACCGCGAGTAACGACCACATAATTTAATGTCGATATGAATTATTCACAGCTGCTACCGAAAGTACATCCCTTAACCCTTCGCAACTCCCACTCCAAGAGCATTGACAAATTCTGTTGGACTTCTCTTTTTCCATCACCCGACTCCTCTATAGACATTTTCAATTCACTTTTCTGTAATTTAAACCAAAATGAGCCTCCATTCTTCTTCCAAACATTCTTCTTAACTTATTTATATTCAAAGAACAGATTCACAAATAGGTAAAAAATTATATGTAGATCCTAAATAACAGACATATGTGTACATAACCATATATACCATTTATGTTGCCGTATATGCCAAGTATGTATACATATTTAAACTTGGGTATTTTTTTTTCGAACCACTTTAAATAAATAAGTAAATAATATAAATGTTATAACAAAATACTTCTATGTGCTTAATGGGATACATAGAAATCCATATATAATACATAGAAATCTAACTGAAATCAGATTATTTAAACTGGAATCCTGTTACTCCAGGAGGAATGCTCCTCTTATGAGAAGATTTTGTCTTTGAGAGAAAGAAGCCGTTTTCTCCACTGAACAAAATAGTACTGCATTAGCAGACTACTATGTTTGAAGGCAAATGCTTAATACAAATATGTTGTATGTTCGAATTAAACAATATATTACAGGAACGACTATTCATATGACTACAATCAACATACCATCATTTTCCTCCAACCAGAATATACTCTATGATAGAGACCAATATCAGTACATTCCACTCTAAGAAATTTTATTTTACGACAGCATCAAAGTCAGTTCGCAATTTGCTCTTCCAAACACTATGGAACAATCTCTTAATAATGACCAAATATCATGGATTCCACCTAACATTTCCTCAATTCGACCACAAATGTCGCAACCAGACATTTTCCGCCTTCGATCACCTCTGATTCACTCCTAACAAAAATACCCACCCACGATCACCCCACTCAACAGCCTCTCTCCATCGATTTTCCTGCCACCTGTACCACATCCCAATCCTACCCTCCTCGAATTTTCCAAAAACCCGATCCGCATTCCCACACACCTTCCCACCCACAACCTTCCGTCCCACTTCGCCTCAACCCCCACACCCACCCCTCCCACTTCACCCCCTCCCCCACCCCTCCCCCGTCCCAGTCCCATGCCGCGCGGTCATCCCGCAGCCTCGTCCATGGCCTTACGTAACCCGGCTTCCGCGGTGGCTCCGAAACAAAGCGCCCACCAATTACCCCCGCCCGGCCGAAATGCGCGCGATCGTCGAAAAATCGCGGTGGCGCGGCGCATAAATAAAAATACCCCTCCGCCCCACCCCGTGCGCGCATCCCCGCCCGCGGCGGCGCGTCCGCGCAGCCGTGGTGGGGCGGCCCCGCGCGCCCGGGTGGGGCGCCACCGCCGCCGGAGGAGAGCTCGACGACAGCACGCAGAGGTCATTGACCTCAGCGGCTCGCTGCCGGCTGCTTAGAGCGCTCGGCTCTGGCGTGTTGCTGCTGCTGCTCCGCCGATTTCGTGGCGCGTTCTCGGCTCGTCGCGTGTCCGCCGAAGGACGGCTCGGGTGTGTGCGAGAGTGTGTGTGTGCCGTGCGCGACCGGGGGAATCCCCCCCCCCCGCCCCGCCGCGCGACTCGGGGGTTCCCCGGGCCGATTTCCGGTCGCACCCGGAAGTGGCTGCTGACGGTAGGTCGCCGGGCCCGGGGCGCCCCGGCGCCACCACTGACACCGTGACGCGCGGAGACCTTCCTCTCTCTTTCTCGCGCGCCGCGGCCGACAGTCACTTTCTTCGCGGCGATCCCGTTCCACGCGCGAGTTTTCCGCGACACGCGGCGTTGACAGCGCGACGAGTTGCGGGCTGCCGAAGAGCTGTCTCCTGGAGGAGAACGACTTTGGACTGGCGCCGACCGCGGGGTATCGTATCGGGGAAGAGGGATAGCTTCAGGAGGAAGACTCGGGGGACGTTCTTCGGGGACTTCCGGTTGAGGTTTGTGGGGAGATCGGGTTCCGGGAAGAGGTTTGAACTCTTTTTTTTCTGTTTGTCTTGTTGTCTTATTGATCTTTTTGGATCCGGAAATAAAGTCTTGCCGGATCGTTTGAAGATTGAAGGGAGGCGTGATTTCTGAATGGCGCGGGAAAAAACGCGCGCCCGAAAAGCCGTGCGTGAAGCCAGTGCCCCGGCCGACCTCGACACAGTCCCGGCCACGTGACTTCCGGAAGCGCCGAAGCCGCGGAGGAATCGCCCCCGCCCGGGCGGCAACTGTGTTACCGTGACGGTAACGGTAACGCGAACGGGAACGCGCCGCCACGACCTAGTCGCCGGCGCTCGCGTGGAGAGTGAACGGCCGAGGAATTTAAAAGTGAAACTCCGCAGCGACGATCCGGCTCTCTCATCCGGCACCTCCACCTTCGCGCCGCATTCGCTCTCGAGAGCCCCTTCCCGTGGCGCGCCGGTTTCCGCGCGAGTTCGCCGGAGAAAATCGGCGAAAAGGGCGCGCGAGAGAGAGGGACGATCTGGCGGTTCGCGCCGCAAGACACTACCCGGAAACTCGGCCCGCGAACCGGTTAAGTCTCGCGCAGAATCGCCACTTCCGGCTGGGAAAGAATCCCGAGTTGTAAACAAAAATCGGTAGCGCTCCGGTCGGTCATTTGGCACCCCTGTCTCCGAATTTTGGTACCGAAATTTATCTAGAGTCACGGTAGTGTCTCTGGCCAAGTACAAAAAGTAAAAGTCAAAACACCACTGTCTCTTCTCGATGAAGAGACAGTTTCCATCCATTTCCATTTTGCATTCCGGTGCCAACGCTCGGTTACGATTTAACCTGTTGGAATTGCGTACTTTCACTCGCGAGTCGCATTCGCGTTCATTGTTTTTCCCGCGGTCCTTGAACCGGAAGCGCGGCCGATTTTTCGGGTGATTTACGGCGCCGCGGGCGACGAACTTGTTTCCCTATTTCGGTGACGTCTTCGAGGCGCGTTCCTCGATCGCGGCGCCGATCGGGCAGCGTCTCACGTTCGCGTTCTGCATTTCTGTTTCCGGACGCGCGGCGGCTCAGTTTCGCTCGACGAGGAAGGACGCGTGAGCGCCGACCAGGTAGCGCCAGATCGGCACTGCGGACGTCACGGACAAGTACGCGATGACGATCGTGCATTGTGAGACGATCGCGAGTGTCGCGGGTGTGTAAATGGATCGACGAGAGGAACGGGACAACAGTGAGTGAGAGCGGTTCGCGCGGTACATTGACGAACAGAGGGAAGTTTCGACTCATCGCCGAAGGCGCATTTCAGCGATTCGATCTGCTTCGCGGCTCGTGTTTGCATTGATGGCGGATCATCGACGCGACAAAAATGTGAGTACAGAGACGTTGGAATGGATGAAGGAAAGAGTGAATTTATTTTATTGGTCCTGGGACTAATTAGTAATAATCTAAAGGTAGTACGCAGTGTAAAACACGATAGAAAAAATAGAACTTTGAAGGTGACAGCTTATGGTGTCTATTTCGTAAAAAATGGCTTGATTCAAGACACTACTTTTGTCGTCTATTTTCCTAGTGTCTTAAAAATAAGTACTTGGTTCTTACAGTGTAAATGGCAGTCAGTTTTACAAATGTGAATTGTAAAATTGAAAGCCAATTTTACAAATGTGAAGATGGTCAAAAATAAGTGTGCATAAATACAAAATTGGAAAACAAGAATAAATAATTAAATACAAAATTTGGGACGTGAATTGAACAAAAAATAGACGACACCATTATGCTGTTTGTGAGTAGGAGAGGGAGAGAGAATGAATGATCTTTAATTAGTCCTGGGATTGATCTCGTTATATAGAGAGAAAGAGAAAGGGAGAGGAAGAGAGAGAGAAAAAGAGAGTAGTGAAGACGAAAAGATGATAAGATTGGGGGACTTTTCGATGATTGGAGCGACTGGAGGTGTTTCTGTTTGGAAATGTTGAGAGGAATTTTTGTGATGTTCGTTTGTTTAGTTTTGGGCCTGATTTGTTGGTAGTGGTAGATAAGAGATGTTGGGACATGTTTCCAAAATGAGAGAAATCATTTTGAATCTTTATTGTTTGGGAAGTATGTCGAGATTGATGGTGGGAGTATCTTTTTGTTGTGTTGATAAAAGGTGTACAATTCATGTTTGTAAGTAGAAGTAGGTGATTGTTCGATAATAGGAGAAAGTATTGATTAGAGATTTTTTAATGGGGAATGGAGTTAGTTAAGGAAAAAAAATTATTTGTTTTGAGGAGGCAATAAGTTTTTGTATCAAACTCAGTTTAAAACAGTTTTTGTTATAGACTTTTTGTTTAGAATACGAGGTGAATCATTTGATTTGGGATGAGTTTTGTTTACATTGATAACGCACATTGAAAACAATTGCTAATCGAATAAGTTTAATTAATAGTAAATGTGAAATAAAGGTTTGTAAGCATACACATGCGAATCAGAATATTTTTTAAATAAAAAACAAATACATTTTTCCCACTTTAAAACAATTTTAGTTTTCGTCACTGTTTTATAAAAAATCAGATTCTTTTCGTTTGCTGACTTGAACCTGCTTTGATAGAGATATAAACATAGTTTTTATTTCATTATGTAATTACATTCAGTTTCCGTAAAAAATGGATTTTTTTGACAAATTAAATCTTGTATGCGCCTCGGGCGCGTGCAATAATGGATATTACTGCCCTTGGGCAATTATGAATTATACTATTTTGACAAATTATTTATTTCTTCATCACGTATGAATATTTAGAGCAACTTCTGGATTCAATGTTTTATAAATATCTACATGTATTTATCTCTTTTTATTTTGTGGCTATTTCTTCATAACAACATAATTCAATGTTGCGACAAGCACCTGCACGGAGAAATTAATATAGTAAAAAATACCCTATTTTCGATGAAAGATTCCCACACTGACAGAAACGGGGTCAGATGTGCATTTTATAGATGAAAATCTAATACAGTATGGTAAAATCTTCAAATGGTCGAATATACAATATGCCAAGTTAATATTAACGTCATAAAAAGTTCTATTTATAATATGCTCATTGTATTTATACAATACGGTGTGAAGACGAAATTACCATACTGTCTCGAAACGGTTTCAGTCAGAGTCTGAAATTTTTCCGTGCACTTTTAGTAATAACAAAAATTATTTGGTACATTTTATGTACCACTATCGAAATGAATTCATATATTATTGACATTCTTTTCACAAGTCTATGTAGATGTTTTTTTGTCCGTTACCTTGAATTTTTTTATTAATGTTTTCTTTAAATATATATTTCTAAATTATCGACGAAATTGGCAAACATGTAAAAACAACGCAGAAATAATATTATAACACTTATTGGGTTTTGCGTGCTTGTATACTTCTAGCTCAGAAGTGGACTGCTTGTGAGAAAACGCTACTCCATCTAGCGGAAGAATAATCATTCAATTCGGATAAATTTCTTTAAGCTGAGGAATATGTATTATCTTATTTGATTCCAGTTTTTGTAATATCGTAATATATGATAACAACAATTATGTACACACAATAATATTTTGAGAATTGAAGTATCGGTCACATAAAATACAGTTAAGCTAATTTTATTATATACTAGTCTCTCCGTGAAAAAAAAACAATTCATATCCATATCAATGAATTAAATAATATTGGTTTAATTTACATTTTCTCAAAAAATTGTGAAAACAACTGTAAAACGAAACAAAAAGAAGAATTATCAGTAGCTGAATATTTGGGTGCCAATGTGTAGTTAAATTCGTCATATCATAAGGTACACAATGTTCAAGTTTTTCTAAGAACGACATTTCACTTTGTTAGTAATTTCACTTCTGTTTTACTATTTTACAGTCAAAGCTCAATAGACAATGAGCTTTTGACATCTCGCGGTATTCTTTGCATTGCTTAATTCGACGCCAGGATCCTGCTCGGCGAATTAATTTCGTATCATTCGCCGAGTTATATGGTATCGATAACATATGCAAGCATATTATTCGACAAGTTGATCAATGAATTGAGACATGTTAGCCACCATCGGATGATTTTAAGTAATTACTGCTTCGATAGCCAATCTTTTAACGATTTCATTGGTGTTCCTCGAAAGTACGGCGATTCGCGAGAACTCAATTTGAGAATTAAATTTCTGTACATGGCAATAACGAGCACAACAGGCAGAATACGTGTATTTCATCAACTAATTAATATCTCAAATGGCGATGTGAAACAATTTTCAGACGTTACGTAAACGAACTTTGAAATTAGTAGACTATTCCTAAAGTTGAATTTTCATCAAATCGCAGGACTACTTTCTATAAAACATAAAAGTATTTGACATTTGAAGTTTAATTTGTTTCCCAAAACCTTTCACAAATGTAAATTAATTTATTGATATAAGCTGCACTTAGGCGCTAGTTTCACGCCGATATTCTTATATATCTCGTTTTTCGCAAATATTACTTTATTACCAATCCGAGATACGGATAATCGCGTAAGAATATCAAGTATCTTTTTTTATCAGAAATGTAATGGAAATTACACAACGCTTCGAGTTTTACGATTATGTGTACTATAATCCGTAATCATCTCGAACACACCAATTCCCTCGCCATTGATTTTACACTTTTATATAACGCGTTACATAAATAAATGTAAAAAGCCACTAACATTCATCATGCAAAAATGCGTCTACGACTTTCAATTACTTCGTTAGCAAAATTGCTCGCAGCATTGCGCTCTCGAACGCGCATTTGCAAAATTTATTTCCATCCATATTTCGTCAATCCGAAACTTACTCCATCCTCGTCTCAACTTAGAATCATCCGAGTCGATAAAACTTAACCTGTGCCGGCAAACAAAATTGGAGTTATATTGAATTACTTATCCAAATATTTTATCGCACGTTTTACGTCTAAAATAACGGAAACAGATTTCCTTGGTCGAACCAATATTTCGCCAAACTCTGCGTTACCTTTACGCACTCCAATTTATTTATTCAACAAACACGAGAAAATAATTTGCCGGGGAAACAAAGCCGCGCGACACTTTACGCCCGGAATCGGCACTGCCACTGTTTCCCGGAGATTTTTCACGCGCGAAAAATGCCCGATATCCCAGGCACCGGCAAACGGAGAAAGACGATGTTTGTTTGTGATTAATGACGCATTATTCACAAGTTAAAAGTTTAGATAGGATTGTACGTTGTGATGTATCATGCGCCGCCAGCGACTAACGGTTGAAACGCAAAAATAGAACAGGCGTGATAATGTATACGTTCGCACGCACCTGACAATTAAGCAACTATTCATTGCGAACGAAATGAGATAAGACAAGAGAATCGCGATAAGTCGCGCCGGAAGGTGCAATGAAATTCGACGGTGTTGCCTATATGACTAATGTTCTCCAACTGATGACTATGTAATTTTGATTTATTTTTTACCACCGTTTACTTTGCTACACATTTTTTCTCACCGCTCCCATTGTTTCTACCAATCGCGACGGTGCGTTTGCCGGTGTACCTATTGCGAATAATCGCGTCGATCATTGCAATTATCTTATTGAGAAATGCCGAGATAAATGTGTCAACGCGGATTTCAGATCAAATTTTTTACGATTACGAGTAAAAATCGGAAAAAGTTATTGCGGGGTAAAAGTCTTATGAGAAATGTAAAAGAGATGGAATTTTATGGTTAATTGAAGAGAGAAATTAAGCGATTTCATTTCCGTTTAATTACGGAGATTTGGTTTGTGAAAAAGCCATGAAATTTAATGGGAATACGGTTTTGAAAATGCATAAGGAAGTGTATTAGTTTGGGGCATTCGTGGCCGTTTATTAAAAGGCTGTTAACATTCATAACTTTTCTAACGGAGGGCTCCAGTTGTGGTAGTCCCATTATTTTGGATGATTAAATTCTTGCGCAGCAAACCGTATAGGGTTACAATGAAATCATTTACATAGTTTCATCCTGCGGGAAAAGTGGGAAAAAAGTCACAATGCCGATTATAGCCCCAGCAGATTATCGACAGCCTTATTAGGGGCATATTCCGACCCTAATTGAATTTTTTCTGGTTGAGCATTTGAACTTCTAGTTTCAACTAGTAAGTGCAACGCTTTCACTTTACTACTAGTCTTATCTTGTTGCTTTAAATCCTGCAACGTTAAACAAAATCGCCGGCAATGAGATAAAATGATTTTACGCCATAAAATCGAATATCAGAATTACACGTTTAGCAATTTACAAAAACCTGATTTTACGAAATCCAAAAATATTTAAACCAATTTTGGAATTGGACACAATGTTCATTACGTTTAGCTTCACGTTTAGCAATTTACAAAAATCTGATTTTCCGAAATTCAAAAATGTTTAAACCAATTTCGAAATTGGGCACAATCTTCATTAACTTATTCATTCATTAATTAGTTAATTACCTTCAGAGGTAAAACATTGTTTGCATTACCATATCGAATACCAAACCTGGTGCTTCGTAAACTGAAAATGTGCAAAACTTGATTTAACGAACTGCAATTACGCAAAGAACAATTTTCAGTAGAAAATATCAAATGTTCATCTGACTTAAAACATAATGACGTAACACATTCTCAACAAATGTTTAAAAATTTGAAATGTCTAAAAATGCATTTTTTACGATCAAAAATCAAAAGAAAAATTTTTAATCACATTTCGAATATTCATCGCTGTCAAAACAACCTTCCTTGGCTGTCCGCCCGAAAACTGGTACCCGAAAGCGAAGCGCGTTTCGTTCCACAACTCATTTTTCCGAGCGTACAATTAGACAGCCCCAATCATTAATTCACCGATCCATATCGTCGGCCCGGGCAGTCCTTTATTCCCCCGGCACCCTCTTTTGGGCAAAAGGCCGTCGCGCTGGCATCCCCGAGTGTCATAAGTTAAAACCGGCGTCAGCCGAATTCTCGTCGCCCGTCCCCTGCTCGATTTCCGTAAAATTCGTCTAGTTCTGCGCGGTCCGCAGTGTCGTTGCGAACAACGATGCGGTGACGCGATACATTCTCGCACATAATATGAGCAGCACCGGGCCCCGCGGTATTACGTCCACGTCAAAATGTAATCGTACCTGCGTCGACGATTCCATGTTCGAACCGTTTGCTTTCCAGTAACCTTGCTTCGGGCACAAGAATTCCCCGAAAATTCGAGAAAATACTCAGATCCAAACCTTTCGTTGTTTTATATGTATAGAAAATAGAAATTTTGAATAAATCATTTATAGAAAATGTTAGAATTTTTCCCATACAAATGGGAAAAATTCTTCAGTATTATAACAATTGTTTCCAAACGCTATATTATACATCAGGACAATGGAGTAAAACTTCTTTCATATGGAAATCATAAATCTAGGAAATTTAATCTTTTTATATAATCTAGAGAATGTAACCTTTTTTTTGTACGTAATCTAACAAACGGAAAACAATAAACGAAGAAAAATTCGATATGTGGAAAATTTTGGGGAATATCCCATAACATGTTCCTTAACGGAGCACAAAAATTGAATCGTTGTATGAATGTTTATTAAACGTTTAAAGGTCCATAAAATATAAACATTGTTTATTAGACATTGAAACTTTCGAAACGTTTATAAACGTTTACAGAACGGTTTGCTCCGTTGTGATATCAAATAAATTTCAAATAAGTCACATAAATCTATTCTCCTATTCTGGCTTTTAAATAAAAAAATTCTTAATGTTGTCTTGCAGTAAATTTTTCCTCCATCACGAAAATAAATATATTCTTCCAACACTTTGAAAAACGTCACGAAAAACGCCTTAAAATAAGACATTTTAATATAAACACTCCCACTAAAGTGACTAAACAATTTAAATAATGCAGACACATCCCATAAATAATTCTCAAAAACCCTTGTTTTCGGATATTATTTATAAATACATAAACATAAAAAATTCGCTCCATTACATTTACAAATGTCTTCAAAAAATTTGTTTCTTAATTTTCCATCCTCAATTTTTCTTCGATTAATTTCGATTTGCTCAAAAATCGATAGTCCCACGTGATCACACACATAATTTCTCGGCGTGTGATGCACACACGGACGGTGCGCGCGGCGCGCTGGTGTGCGCGTAAGAGGACGACGCACACACGGGCGACGGTAAAGGCCGGCATCGTAGCGAGTCGGGTCGACGTCCTGCGGCTCGGCTGCGCTCGCCGGAACTCGGGGAACCTCGGCACTAGGTCAGTGATGGAGTCGTTGGCCGCCCTAAGCGTCGAGGCAATGACACCGAGCACGCCGAGCGCCCCCACCACGCGCCGCTATAGTTATAGCCGGGCGGCTGCCCCTGCCCCCTCCAGCCGCCGCCAGTAGACGTGTATATCGCGCAGCGCCGTTCCCCGCCGTCGTCAATAACACCGTCGACTGTGCTCGCACCGTCATTGCTAATATCACCCGCCTGCCAATGTCGATCCCCCACCCCGACCCCCGCCAGAATCGCAGCGCCGCCGCTCGTGTGTACCTCTTCGATGCGTCACGTCAATCACGCGCGCAATCCGCACGCCGCCTCGGCTTTTTTCCGCTTTTGCCAAACGATGAGCTTTAATTGCGCTCATTTTGCCCCCGGGGGACAATGGGACGACGATCTGCGCCGGCGATGTTGGAGGGGGTGGGGTGGGAGTGGAAGGTATCCTTGGGAAACTGGGGGATTTGGGGAAAAATGTAGAGGTGTTATGTTTCGAGAAAAAATGCGTAGAAGGATAGATACATGTGGGGGGGTGTTAGGAAAAAGTATTGGGTTTTGGGATGAATAGGATTAATTTGTTTGGATGGTGGTTTCTGTCCAAGATCTGTCAAAATGGCTGTAGGTGTTATAGAAATTTGGGAATAGGAATTCAGTTGTAGAGTGTTTATATGTATACACTGAGAAAAATGACTTGAAAATTGTTTTGAATGGAAAACATTCCTTTTGTCACAAAATGATTTTTTAATGAATAGGATTTCTTATCTGAAATAATTACTTTTGGGTGAAAGTTCTTCGTTTGGCTCGAAAAGGATACTTTTATGAGTATATGCAAATAGAAATACTATCTATCGATGTCCACGCATATTTTTCTATTTTTATTCTAATAGATTTTTTAAACAGGAATAATTCTTCGATACTGAGAAAGTTGGCGCAAGTAAATTTTAGTGGTCTACCCTAAATTATTGAATTCAGCCAACGAAAATTTGTTTACGGAACTAAATATGTGGCGTCTATGTTTTTTTGTACAAATTATATAAAATATTTAATGGCATCTATTGGGATGTTAATAGGAGAATGTGAGAGGGACTGTAGAGGGTCCAGGATTCAAATTTTGAAGAGTTTTGAATGATTTTTAGTTTCTTTATGAAGCACCAGAAAGGGTTTGTCTGCACTGAGAATAGGGGACCTGAATTTTTTAGCCATGTGTCGAAACTTTGAGGATAAATCTGTGTACAATTTTCGAGATGTATGGTAAATGATTGTTCTGCCAATTTTTCTAAGAGTTTCCAAATTCGCTTAGAAAGTATCTAAAATTATGAAGCTGTGGAATTCTGCAAAGAACCCTAACACCAATGAAATTTCGGATTAATGGATTGCAGAATGTAATCATTTTCAGATTTTTTCATAGAATGTCGAAAATTTTCTGAATCTATTTCGAAAATGTATATAATACCCTGATAGAACATCAAGGTTGTATATGTATATTATATGTATAATATACATATATTATATGTATATATCTATATTA
>JABFPB010003503.1:0-16924 GCA_022817645.1 Ceratoteleas bidentatus
TTGATTTTGGCGCCACGGATCACACTACAGAATTCAAGTTCTTATTGCTGTTCTGTGTATATCCCCCCGAAACAGCGCGGCAGGAGATCATCCTTGCTGGGACAGTAAGTTTACTTTATGTCCCACGATCGAAAAACGCGGCTGAAAAGACCAAAACCGGCGTGCCGCCGGACGGTTTACCAGACAGGCGCCTGGTCTTCGTTCCGAAAAACACCGAAGGAATATGTTTTCGGGTATGATTCAAACTGTTCCGCATTCCTTACATTCTAAGATATCATTTAACACGAAAACATTTTTTTCGATTTTTTTATCTTTCTACAGTGGCCTGACCCCTTAAAAAATATACATTTAAAAAATTTGTCAAAGTTAAAACCTTGTAAGTAGGGCATTTTCTCACCGTCGTCTCCAGGTGCCAGCAACTGCCCGTTCGGCGAAAACCCGACTACATTCACAGCTACAGTATAGCTAATGCGCCAGAACAGGTAGGTCCCGAAAATATACTGACTTTCTTGGACGGCGTGGTACGGCCAAATTGGGAGAAGTATGCAATTGATCACCCCGTCATTTGATCACCACTGTCAAATGATCACCAATTCACTTTATCACCAAGTTATCTGATCACCCCGTCATTTGATCACCACCGTCAAATGATCACCAATTCACTTGGTCACCAATTTATTTGATCACTCCGTCAGTTGATCACCACAGTCAAATGATCACCAATTTACTTGATCACCAATTTATTTGATCGAACCGTCACTTGATCACTACCTTCAAATGATCACCAAGTCACTTGATCGCCAAGTTATTTGATCAACACGTCATTTGATCACCAAGTATCTCTGTTCTTGTTCTACTAATAAGGAATGTATGTGCTAGAGAAGGATACAGATATACGAGTGTTTAAAGGTTTGACAAGTGAATAGGTGATCATTTGACGGTGGTGATCAATTGAAGGTTCGATCAAATAAATTGGAGATCAAGTGAATTGGTGATCATTTGACGGTGGTGATCAAATGACGGGGCGATCAAATAAATTGGTGATAAAATGACTTGGTGATCATTTGACGGTGGTGATCAAATGACGTGTCGATCAATTAACTTGGTGATCAAGTGAATTGGTGATCATTTGACGGTGGTGATCAAATGACGGGGTGATCAAAGAACATGGTGATCAAGTGAATAGGTGATCATTTGACGGTGGTGATCAAATGACGGGGTGATCAAATAAATTGGTGATCAAGTGAATAGGTGATCATTTGACGGTGGTGATCAAATGACGGGGTGATCAAATGCATATTTCTCCAAACTGGCTCGAAAACAGAAAACACAATTACGCACTTTATGCATTTAACTGTTTAGTATAAGATTTATTAGTATACATTTGTGATCTTGACGGACACTTCTTTCGCATACGCTCGTCTGATATGTAAGAACATTATAGCCTATCTCGCTATAATGTTTCCCTCATTTACCGCGGAATGGAGCGCCATACATTTTCGTTTAACTCAAACAGTCGTCAAACAAGAAACAAATCGTAATCTACTAGAGTCTCTGAATTTCAACAAAGCAGTGAACAAGTATATCAACAACAGAATATGATTTTATCGCAGACCGTGTAACGCAGAGATTAAGAAATTAATCACGAAGCCGATACAATCAAGAGACTTTGGCAACACGTTGCGTTTGGTTGAAACTGCCCGCTGGGGATGGCGGTAAGTCGGTACAACTCAAGTAAACGGCTGGGTGAAAGAAGGTTCCATTTCAGAAAGGACTCCAACGAGGTATCATTTCAGAAATGGCACCTTATTCGGGTCCTTACTGAAATAGAACCGTCTTTCACCCAGGCGTCAAAGAAGTACATCCAAACACGTATCGGTAATACTGAAATTAAACTTAAGGGAAAATACGAATTTCACTGGCTATAGCAACCCGGCAAAGAGGACATTGGTTTCTCTCCCGCATTACTCTCGCTGCACATGGAACGCACAAACAAAAGTGCCCGCACGGTTGAAAGGCTTCTTCGCGGTTTCTGTCGAAACAAACTCGACACAACATTTCGTCCATTCTCGGTATCGTTGGGGCGACTTCCAAAGCCGCCAAAATTGGCTGTGCTGGAGGATCGAGTTCGGCAACCGGCAAAGGTGGTCTTGATTGAGCAACTTCGGCCTCTGCCAAAGGTGATGCTGGTCTTGGTTGAGCAACTTCGGCCGCCGCGAAAGTTGATGGTGCCATTCGGCGATCATGTTCGGCGGCCACCAAAGTCGACGGTCCTGGGCTAGCAAGTTGGTCTCCCGCCGAAGTGGATGGTCCTGGGCGAGCGAAATCAGCAGCAGCCGCCAAAGTCGACGGTCCTGGGCGACTGAGCTCGACCACTGCCAAAGTGTGCGGTCCCGGGCGAACAAGTTCGGCCGCAGCCAAAGTCGACGGTCCTGGGCAAGCGGTTTCCCCAATCACCATTGGCGACGATCGCCGTGAAGCTGAGTTCGGTGCCCGATGATATGAACCGCGTCGACGCCCTCTTCGACCTCTCGCTACACCATAAACCACAAAAGCAATCACCTATATCACGTTTTATGTCACATAAAATCTAATTCTTCGTGATTATTAATCTTCTATAAAGTATAAGTGCACTAATACTCAGAATTGGACTAACGAAGTGCTGCTTCTGCTTTTGTCTTGTGGTGCACCCCGTTTAAACTAAATGATCGGAGGTGGCTTCAGAAACAACTGAAGTCCGAAGTGTTATTATATTTTTGAGTGATGTATTTTGAGTGATATATATTTTGAGTGATTAGTGACAAATTTGTTGGTGTTGTTTTGGCATAAGAACTCATGGTCATCAAACCACCGCCATCTTGAAAAAGTAATTGGCACGCTGATACATTACACCGGTGTAATGTATCAGCGTATGAAATTGTGGATCGAAAAGGTTAACATTCACGACTTCGGATTTGAGAATACACAAGTTCAGACGATTTAGGAAGCGACAACGAATAAAATGAGAACACATGCTTCTCGTAGACGTTTTTAACACGTTGCCAGACGTTTCTGCCTAATTTGTTGAAATCAAAATATGTCCATATTTTTTAACTTTGCTGTAATATTTCTAACTATTACCGTTTGAAAATGCAATCTCGTCCAAATCGTCTAATGACGACCAGAAATTGTCACGCAGATTCATGGCTATCCGCTCTTGTTCGCCTTAATATTCCTCAGCTTCAATAAGCTGCTCTTCATATTCCTCAGTTTCAACAAGCTGCTCTTGAGGGAGCTGAGTGTTTGGCGATTTTCAATAAAACGTCCATTATCCAAAATGTGAAGAACTATTTATAAAACCACAAATCATAAGAAGTACAGTGGATGTCAGAAAAAGAAAACAAAATGACAAAAAATACAAAAAAAGCGTAAAGGCGGGAAAAAGACCAGGACGCGAAAACCACTACACTAGGAGTACCAAATTTACAAAGGTAAAGATTACCACCTTCAGGTCCATCGTGTTGAGCATGTTCAGGTCCAGCTTCTCCAATGGCAGCTCCAAAATCATCCCGGCCCGGCAAATCATGATCCAAAGCAAATCCTTCAGGCAGGACTCGCATATCGGGCCTTCTTCTAAAACAGAAGAAAAACATCATTGCATTGCGTTGCGTTGCGTTGCGTTGCGTTGCGTTGCGTTGCGTTGCGTTGCATTGCAATGCAATAAGAAGTTAGAAAAAAGAATCCAGTCCTGGAAATGGACAATTCTGAATATAGAAATCAAAGATCTGCACATTCATCTGCATTTTCTAAAAAAAACAGCTGTAGTGAATTTGATATTGAGTTCCACCTACTTCACATTTAACAACAAAATATATGCCCAAACAGAAGGTTCTCCTATGGGTTCCCCTTTATCACCTATATTTGCTGAATTAATAATGCGTGACTTAGAGAACCATTGTTTGAAACAATTGGATTTTGAAATCTTCCACTACACAAGATATGTTGATGACATTTTTTGTTTTGCTCCTAATTCAAAAATAGACACTTTGTTAAACATATTCAACCAATACAACAATAGATTATCATTTACCATAGAAAGAGAAATTAATAATACAATAAATTTTTTGGACATATCCATTATTAACAACAAACAACAAGTTGAAACCAACTGGTATAGGAAACCCACCTATTCAGGTAGAGTTTTACATTATTTTTCACACCATCCACAACATCAAAAACGTGCCATGGTTTACAACTTAGTTGATAAAGCAATTTCTCTTTCTCACCCAAAGTACCACAGACATAACATCAACACAGTCAAAGACATCCTATCCAATAACAAATACCCAACAAATTTTATAGATAGATACATAAAACAACGCACTAAACACATTTTAGTGCGTTTTATATACAATTCAATGCACATGAATACGATTTAAAACATGCTCATGTGAATATAAATATTATGTTAATATCTAGCTAATGTTAACGATTTGTTATTGCAAATGGAGCAATCGCATTGGAATAAGATTTTCTCAAACATACATTTTTATGATACTTTATTTTACTTTTATTGTACCCTATCAGATAAATATTTATAAAATACATTTTTCCAATATTTGCACAAATATTATCTAATGATCCATTTGAGTTGTATTAGATTATATTTAGTAATTTATAATAATTATTTAGTAATTGACTGCTGTAAATATTGCGCAAACATTGCCACATTTTTCTGAACTTTTCTGGGTAATTAATGTATTCAATGAATTAATACAATTAGATTTCGATTGAATATTAATTAAATTGTACAATTGTCTGTACTTAAGCTTCAATTTAATGTCTAGTAAAACATTTGAAATAATAAAATTATAAGATTTTCGTCAGATTATCTAATTGAGTATAACAGCATGTACAATTGTACAAAATATTTTTAATATCTGTCAAGTTACGTAAAAGTTGTTGAGTTTCTTAAACTTCTACTTTCCCGAAATATTCATCGAAACATAAACATCTTCCATAAACATCCTGACGAACTGTGTTTCGGTTGCGACGTTATTAGTTTCGATGGTTTTCAAACGAAGTCCAAATGATGAAGAATTACGGGCTTCAAAGTATTAATTTCGACGGAAAAGTAAGGTGGCTGAAAATAAATAAAAAGAAAGAAGACGGAAAAAGGACAAATGGAGCAAATTCGATTTGATGTTCTTTTTCTCTCAAAACATACGTCTGCTTTTACAATTTTCCATAGAAAATGTTGAAGAATACTCTGTTAAAAATCTCAGGAGTGAAGCTTTTAGGGGTGAAGTATGAAATATTTTGGTGTCAATCTTGAAACATCAACTCGTTTTTGGAGTGAATATTTAGAAGTTAGAATTATTTTTTTTACTAAAAACGAGGTTTGTTTTATTTTCATATGTATCGAAACATCAGCGTACGCTCTTTTCTCATTAAGTGTAATGATTTATGACAAATGAAAATTAAGAACCAAGATATTTCAATAATTAGAAAAATCAACGGATTTCACACTTCCTTCAGCGTAGAATATCTTTGGTGTGGAATATTAAGGACACCGATTTGGAGTGAAAATTTCACACTTCAACAATTTTTTAACACCTATCTCTTAACAGTGTAAACGCCGGTATAATAAAAAAATTAAAATATATTATTTAAATATACAATTTTTTCGTAAACTGTTTTCATGCCACAGTACAAGAAACTATTTTTGAAATTAATGTTGAAAAAATTGTCAAACATTTATGGAATTTGAATTCGTATTCCGCGAATACCCCTTTCTGTTTTAAAAAACATAGAGTGTCTGGCTAAAAAATATTTAACTAGAAACAGTACGAAAATACAATCGAAAATTTTGTATATGGATTCGAAAGTTCACATTTGAAATCTTGTTTGAAACAAGATTTCAAATGTGCATTTTTTGGTTCAATTATTTAAAAAATTATTTTCTGATTAATTTTCAATTAAAAATTATTTTCTGGTTCAAATAATTTCTGGTTAAATTATTTGAACCAGAAAATAATTTAATCAGAAGTTGTGTGCTCCGTCCAGAAATAAGATTCCAAATGTGAATTTTCGTATCCATATACGAAATTTTCCGTTGCATTTTCGAACTACTTCTGGCTCAATATTTGAAACTCTATGCTTTTTAAACCAGGGCATCCAAACCCGAAACAGCTGTCCCCTGGTTGTCATTTAAGATGATCCCAACGACATAAGAATCCTAGCTCGTAACATAAGAAGCTTAATCGAGGCATAAACCATAACGTTGTTGTCTAAAATCTGTCCCAATGACACCGCCGTGGTATTTCGTTGTCCGTCCTTGACAGGATGCTGCTACTAAGAAACCGCTGCGGCACGTCTGATCGAGTGAAAGTTCCAATAATAATATAAACTGAAACCTCACGGACGGTACCTTAGCGTATCATTTGATTGGGTTTCAAAACCTTCGACCATTCAGATTCATACGAATCCAAATGATTTCCTCCAATTTCGCCACGGTTCACGCCTTAAGGTCACACGCGCTTTTAACGCTTTTCTTGACATCATCATGAATGATGGAACATATGAAGAAAAAAAAATGTTTGTCTTCGTGGAGAATCTCTAGAATGCCTGATAAATCTTAAGCAATCTGGAAAATTCTAAAACAATCGAAGTCGAAACAAGCATGACAATTTAACTGTGGAAAAATAATAGCGTTTAATCCTCTAACATATCGCAGAATTGGAATCCAGTCTACTTCAAACTTTCTCAGCTGATTTAAGATTTTTCAGAGATATCTGGAATTGTCATTTTCTACAAAAGTACAATGGTCCAGTTAGATGTAACATGTAGTCAAACCAATTTTTATCTAGGTTGCTCTAACCTGTTGTTCTTGCCCTTTCTTCTCGGATACAAGTTCAAATGCAAGATCATCTGCTGTTTTTCCTCCTCGTCACGGAAAGACTGTCGATTTGGCAGAGCCAGTGGAATTGGATGATTTTTTGGGAATCGTGGTGTGTGCTGCATTGGTCGTCCAAAATCGTAATCCTCGAAATCTGTAGGCCTGGGTCTGGAAGCAGAGTAATCGTTGATTTCTGTGATGGGATAGATATCCAGCATTACGCTGAAAGGTTTGGCTTTTCGTTTTTTGCTGTTATTGATTGGAATTCCGTTGTTGTTGTTGATGTTGTTGTTGTTGTTGTTGTTGCTTATGCTGTAGGCGCCAGTGGTATCCAGTTCGGCTGGGGATTTTATGTATGGAATCGAGGGACGGTAGTAGTATGGGTCCACGCCGTAGGGACTGAATCTCTGTAGTGGAGAAAATCTGCAGATTATAAGAATTGTTAGTATTGTTAAATCGTAAACGAATCCACATTGATGCCATAATTACTCCGATATTGGCATCTGTCAAACGTGCCAGAAACAAGTCGTCAATGTTGAATTATTAATGAATCAGTAACGAATTGCGAACAAACCGATTGACCAAAGAGTCGGTAGCGCTTCAGTGGCGAATCGATCAAAAACATATGAAAACTGTCATATATTCGTTATCGATTCGTTAACCATTCCACTTTGCGACTTGCTTTTGGTAGATGCCAAATTCGGAGGAGTTACCGCGTCGTTGACGATTTAATTGCTCAAGTCAGCAGCGCAACAAGTCGGTAACGAATCGTTCATTTACAATTGGGATGAGAAAGATTAGAAGATAAGTTTTTAAATGAATATGAAAAATAATGATTATGACATAACGGTATTATATAACACATTGATTAAAATAATGAAATTAGCCTTAACTCTGGGGAAAATATTATACTGATCCATATTTAAACATGCAATTTAAAGGGGCACAGGAGTCAGCTGGATATTTTAGCCTGGGCAGTTGTTATACTATTGACAACATACTATTCCCCAACACGGTCAATTTGAATGCTAATAGACAAATCCTGAATTTGATTGTAAAACCTGAAATTGGTCGGAGCCAAAAGGTTGACGTCAGCCGGATGTCTAGGTTTGTATCTAAACAAAGGGTCCTTGGTATTCCCCATTGAAATCGGATTGTTAGTTTCCTTTCCCAGCAAAGCTTCGTCGAAGTCTTCCACGTCGCCGGTGTCGTACTTTTTAGGATTCAAATAAACGCCGGTAAATTTAATGCCTCGGTGTGGGTTGGCCGGGTCGTTGGCCATGTATTTGATAATGTCCTGAATGCTCCGTGACGAATGCGGATATCTATACTGAGTCAACTGTGGGTACTTGAAGCGCTTGAATGATGATGGGTAAGGGGTCTTAAACTCGAAATGAAAGGGGGAAGGCTCTGGTTCGGATTCTTCGATCATCATGTCGTCGTCGTCGCCACTGACAAAGATGTTTTTCGGACTGAAAAATGAATGTTTTAATTTTTCACTTAATTTTGACTATTATTATTTAAGTATTGTTAAAAATAATCATCATAATTTATCAGATTTACAGAATGTTTTAATTATCTTAAAGTATTATATACATATTTTGTAGTATTATTTCAAATATTGATAAAACATAACTTGTTTGTAGAAAACGAAAAAATAAAATCCGCGTTGGAAAATCAAATTGGAAAAGTGTAAATTTATTAAACTTCCAAGTATTTTTATTAATTAAGAAAACTTTCCCACAGTCGGAATTGGAGGTTCTCAAGGCGTCTTTGAGCAAATATTAGATGTAAAACTTCGAATTCCATTAAGAAAAAATGTTTACCGGTAACCCGAGATGCATCTAAAACGATCTCTCTAAACATATCATATTTCCGAGCTTTGGACGCGCAGAGTTAAAAATCGGACGCGAATTCGAGTATTTTGCACTTGTTTCGCCTTTCACTTTCGCTGGGATTCAGCGAATGGGATTCCAGTGTCGGACTCAATTAGATAATAAGCAATGCCAATACAAAATTGATGGTTCAGTATTTTACAGCTCGTTAGGTGCGCCTCTTTTTTGCTTCTTGGTCGCTCAATCGGAAATTCGTTAACACTTGGAATGCGCTCGCAATGGACCATTACTCTCTGCTACAATGTTTTTCATCGACATCGCAATCATGATCATATTAATTAATCCCGATTAATAAGCGATAACTTTAATAAGTTAATCAGTTCTTCCTTGAATTTCCCGTTTCACATTCGAATATTCCCTGATCTCCGCTTCTATGTAGAATGTTTGCCCATTTTTAATCAAATATATTATAAAAAAATTAAAACATTATTAACGTGAAGAATGGTAAATTTCTATATATGATAATAGCATAGACATTAATATTTTCATAAACCGTGGACAATCGCGTTATTCTTAATTTCGAAAGCAACATATTTTTGGAATTTCCATAAATGTTAAATGCAAATAACCTCGGTTTAAGTCGATAAACCATCGCATGATTGTTGAAGAATTTCGGCTCTGCCTCTTCCTCCTGGCGTTGCCTTTCCAGTTGCTTCAGGAGTTTTTGTCTTAACTGAAAGTTGTACAGCATCTGGGCACCAGATTCCTGTCGCAAATTTTGAGCTTCGAGATCTTCGGCTTCCAATGATCCGTCTTTTTCTACCGCATTTTCGCTATCCACCGTATCTGAGCGATCTTGGATTTTGACCTTCGAGAGTGACCGTGTTTCATCGTCGGATGTTACCACTGGGGCAGAAATGAATGACGAAGTGTCAAACGTATCGAACGTTACGTTCGGCTTCTCAAAGGAGTTTCGGTAGATATGCAAGTGTTTCGTGTCCAAACTTGGCCTATGCAGAATTGACGTGCTCGATGTCACATCGTACACATACAACGCGATCTAAAAGGAGATTTAATATTTTTGTATACCTTTGAATTTGACAAATTACTTGCATATTAATATTTGACATTAACAGTTTTGTAAAAAATACTTTATATAGAACATCCCTTGTAGAAAAAATATCTTTGAAAATATAATCTCAATTTTTCAAAGTTTGTCACGTATAGTCAGAATTTCTTTGAAGATAACCAATCATTTAAACAAAAAAGTGATTTAGTTATTTCCAACTCCACGCAGCAAAAAAATTAATATCGTCGCATAATGAATTAATATCCATGAATTAACGACGACAAATGAATTCTTATATTTCGTAAAAAACTCACTTTTAATAACACTTTCTGCTTGTGCCACAAATTCTCTTAATAAAACAAGAATTGTTTGTTAATAGACTACATTGTTCGATTACGGAAAAAAAAACAATGAAAGAAAGTAAACGACTTTTTCTGCGGACGTATAGACGAGCAAAAACCGAAAACTTGAAGACCCGCATTGCGATTAGAAACGCGTCACATAAAAATGGCAATTATTGCTATAAATAAGTTCCAGTCGGAATGTCAAAATAAAGAATGTCGTCGAAATATTAATGTGGCGAATGACAAAAATTGTGACATTTAGAGACAGCACTGCGCATTCTCGAATCATTATATTCATCGTTAAATAAATGCCATCGTATTATTCACGTGCACCACGCGCGAATTATTATACCAATTAAAGATAAAAATTCTAGGCAGAATGCTCATTCCGCTATACCTCGAATTGTTTTACATTGTAATTGGTCAATTTATTAGTACAGTAATTACAAACTTTTTACTTATTACAAATCAAATTAATTGTTTTGCCTCGCCAGAATCGCCCATTGCAAAATTTGAAATCTTCTTCTAGGAACAATTTTGATTTAAATGCCTAATTATATAAATTGTTTGTAACAAATTTAATGTTCATTTTCAATATTTATGTTACTAACAATGACCCCATTTTTAATATGCACTAAGCAGCTTTTAAAATTAATTAGACATTTGTTTTATTTTTTGCTCTTTTTCCAATTTTTAAACAAAGTACTTTCATCGTAAAGCTTATGTATACAATTTTTCCTGTTCACACGAGTAAATGATTATTGCATTGGGTTATAAAATGTCATTATCTTATAATCGCTCTAAACCCGGCAAGGTCGACGACAGACCTTGAAAGGATACAAAGACCTCATGATCGCGATAATGAAAAAGGGTAACGTCGCGCCGTAAAGCCGCACAATGGAACGCAAAAGCCGCGAGATGCTATCGCCTAATCGATTACAGTATTTGATCTGCGAATCGCATTGTGCGTCGTTCCCCCGGGCCGCATTTATGTCGAATAACAGTTAGCGCCCTATATGTGAATCACGCAGAAATCTTCACGCTTCTTTCTACTTGGCCTGTCATGCATGTGTGTAGAAGACGCGAAGTGAAAATTTTATTCCAACACGACGTTTGCTCATAACGCTCTGACGTATTAATTACCAGTGAAAATCCGTGCAGCTATGCGCTTTTTGAGCTGATTCTGCGAACTTTTTCGTTGTTTCCGAACAACTTAAATGGACTGACGATTTGTATCCGACGTGTAAACAAAATGAAGTTACTAATCGGTCGATGAAACGAGTAGAGAGAAGTATATTGTAAAGGCAACGACAAAAATTGTAAAACCATCAAGATGATATTATGAAAGTGTTATCATATTGTAAACGATTGAGATATTTCTATCAGTTACCGAATATCGCAATCTACATAAAATTGTTCAATCTGTTTTGATGGTTAGGAAGAAAAAGTCTACAGTTCAAACTGGCTCTGAAGAAATCTACTCTTCAATAATGAGAAATAGACTTCTTTATTAATCTGAAGAGAGGACTTTTTCTTCTGAGTAATCGGTATAGTAATCTATTTTTTCAATATCTAGATTGAAATGCAAATAACATGTAAATTGAAAATATAATGAGAAGATGTATTCCAGGGATGATGTTCTTTCAAATTCGACTGGACGTCTTCTACCAAGAACCAACGTTCCACTTCTGAACAAGACAAATTACAATCTGACAAGGAATACATCATTTCAATTTACGTCGGCAATTTCGTCATTCCCTATAAATAGCGTCATATCGGATTCTCATATATAACGCTCTCTTCCCACGATAAATGGGGGATAAGAATTGCTTCTATATTAATTTGTCATCTCGCCGCGAGACCAGATTCCTCAAAGTGTCGATGGTGTTATTAATAATTACAATTCTCCGTAATCTTGTACTCGATCGTGTAAACACGCTCTTGTTCATTCTCCAGTACTCAATCTTCAAATATCTGAACCAATTGAATTACAAAAAAATTCAACGCACTACTATCTCTTCACAGTTTTCTCATCAACACTTCCACTTACCAACACAATAGTGATAATTATCATAACTACAACGACAAATTGTTTCACGACTACAGTTCCGTATCCACTTCTGTGACAGCGTCGTTCGCTGCGATCCGAATACAATCCAAGTTCCGAAGTGCTGATTCCTGACCTTCGATTGGTGTCGAACATTATTTTCTCCCAAAAAGTCACACGAAACTTGGCGTCACGCGGTTTTGGACATTTCTCGCGCACCGTTTCGGAAAGCCATCAATCACATCGTTTCAAATATTGCATCCAAACTCAGGAACACTCGAGAGTAACCACAATTTCGGAAGCCAACACTTTTTAATGATGCTGTAAGCGCGTTTCTCTAACGACTAGAGAAGTGCGATCGTTGGCGAACGTTTTCACCCAGTTTCATTCGCGGGCGAAGAAATTTTCATTGTTTCTGGGGAGTTTAATTAGTGTAGTAGGAGGAAACGCATCAGTCTGATTATTTTAATGCATTGCGCGGCACAATAATGGGTCCGTTAAGACGCGAACCGCGACAGGTGATCGGATTATAAACGAATTACATAGTTACGCTTAATCGCTCAATCGAGAACATCGCCAAATCTCTGAATCTGATCTGCATTCCAGCGTTTCACAATTCTAATGATACCAATTTCGTGCCTACTTTCCAAAATGAGTGGATCTTCCCTAATCAAGCATGGCATATAATCCGTAACATACAATTCCACTAAATCTCGTGGATTCGACGCCGAATCTACGTTGAATCCTCGTTCGAATATTCATCCACGTATATTCCACGTGGATTCCATGTTTTTTTATTGTATTAGTTAGCACAAGTTACATAGATTTCATGTTGTAATGACAGGAATTCCTGTTATTTCAGCATGAGATTTTTCTCGGAGTGGGAGTAAACTGCAGAGAAGAAGGTATAGAGGTTAAGGAAGTGGGTCTGCAGAAGAGAAGAGTGGGTCTGAGTTTGGACTGAATCATCGTCAGTCTCTACACACCTGACCATGAATTGACCCATTTACTACTTGGACCAGGTTTTTAATTTATGCGAGCGCGACCGATTCCCGCGTGGAGCGTATAATTCAGTTGTTCTATGGATTTGCATATAAGGTGAGGTGTGTGTGCTTTTCGTTAGTTGCTAGTCGTGTTCTAGATGAGTAAAGAGCGTAATTCTATGCATTCGGAACGATGCATATAACTATGACTCTACGAAACCGATTTTCGTGAACCGATCTTCTGGAATCGGCAAATGCAATGTCGAAAAGGAAGGCGAATTGTTTTGAAATTCAATCGAAGTACAAGATTTCGATTTCAAGTGGAGGAAAACGAAAGGTGCAAAACCGGTTTTCGTAAACGAAATCTAACGCTGCGAATCGTCTTAATTACAATATTTGAGCCGATAGGTATGCATTTGATGGTAATATATTGCGGCAAGTGAGGCTGCGAGTCGCGCTGCATCGATTTCCCAAGAGTCCCGGAATAATATGATACGTACCGCGGATTTTATACATTTTAATGCCAGCACGCATCTCGTGTTGGTAACACGCGGAAGCATTGCGCAATGCTATAAGATGCTTGCACTGTGTTTAGGCGATATCGTGGCTTCGCATGTTCGTTATTATAGCAAAGATAAGCAAACACGAATTCAATTTCAGAGAAGAGACTAGGTGTTCAAAATGTTTTATAATGATAAGGATTCTCACCGCTCAAAACAGGGTAGTGAGATCGGGATAAGACGCGGTTAACAGAGATTCGGAACGCCGGTTTCAGATCCTTTGTGATGCATACCGTATTTTGTATCGAGCAGATCGGGATTTTCGTTGTTTGGCGCGTTTTCGATCGTTATGAAGGAAAAAGGAGGCGCGTACGATACCGACTTAGATATAAAACGTGGGATGAGGGGTTTTGTACAAATAAAAAATTTTGTACTTTTTTATCTTAGAAGAGGTATTTCTTCGAATGATGAAAAATAAATTGATTTATTAATTGTTTTTTTCTTTAAAAGAACACTCAGAGAAAAATATATTATTTAAAACCGTAATAATACAAATTATGGTTTTAAAAACATAATAAAAAATATAATAATAAAAATGGTTAGGATAACCATTATAATAGTACAATTTAAAAAATTTAGGACAAGCTCAAAAAATTGTTATGAAAACCATACTGTTTGTAGTTGATAGAACTATTTCAATTGATTTAACCACTTATTATGCGGTAACCACTTATAAACAATTTTACTATAATATTTTACTATAATATCGTCTCGCTGAAAATGATCTTAGTCAGACTGCACTTAGTCAGAGACCCCTTGTGTATTATACCCTGCTACATTTTCAGGGAATAATAGGAACCCCACTGCCTAGTAAAAAGGATTTACTTTACACTGAAGTCCTTCACATCATCAGCCATTGATGGCCAGATACAGAGACTTTATTTTGTGTTTTAAACTATAGGTGAGAACATTGCTCTGCTTATCAGTTGCGGGACCACTACTTTGGATAGAAAGTAGAATTTTACACTTGATAAATTTGAAATTTTTTAAAATCTAAAATAATATTCTGGGCTGAGACTTCTACCATTAGCCTAAAATCAAGTAAACCTATCATTACCCCAAACTTAGATAAAAAACTAAAATGTCAAGCTAAAATGTTTTAAAACATAACCTCTTTTCCATCAAAGTTGTAAAACGAAATAACAACCATAATCCCAACGATCTCACCGCCGATTCATTTTCGGCTCGTCCCAGCAATTTTCAACAAATTTGCATCACGCGAGCGCAACTGCGAAAACGCCAAAGTTCACGTCGTTTAACAGTCGGAGACAAGTGGGTTCGAGAAAGACGAAAAACGCAAGAAGGCCAACTTCGCGGTACGCCTCGAGTCAAAAACGAAACGCTCGATGGCATTTCAACGTAAGCGTAAGAAATTGCCCCGCGTAATTAATTCACCGAAATGCTCTCACGGCAGCGCGGCTCACGTTGAATGTTTTATCGGCGCGCGAGGCTTGCTTATTTCCATCACGTAGCTCGTCGAAACACCGGGCAAATTAAATTTGTCGAGGTGCGCGAAAAAACGAGGCGACGCATTTTTGCCCGGGCAAACGAGTGCCGAGGAACGCGCGGCGAAAATGCGTTCGGAAAGATACGGATCGTTGTTTATTATGTTATTAACGGTGGCCTTAGTTGGCCGCGACATTGTCGCCGGCGACGTTGTGCTTACAGAAACTATTGCGCCGCTGATATATGGCGCCGTCACCTAATTACGGCGCTTTGTTTCGCGTCGGGGGTCAAGCCGGGTGTACCAAGATCCCGCCTTCCCACCTTTGTATGCACTTGGAAAATAATTTGGTTTCCCAGTAACCGGAGTCGTATTGAAAAATATTGTCAGGAGATTTACGTTTTTGACCGAAACCGTATTTACTTGTAGATGACGTATTGAGCACATCTACCAACCATCAAAAGTAGGGTTTCTGTGATTTAAATCAATTGATTTAAATCAAATGACTTTTATAAAAAAATCAATGATTTAAATCAAGGTATATATTTCATTGATTATTCAAGTTAAAATTTTATAGAATATAAACATACTTAATATGGTATTTTCTGCACTCTTAAATCAAATGTTTCATCATGAAAGGAAGTTTTAATACGAAATTATTACGTATTCAGTTTAAAAGAAATCTTTTCAATATGAAATTAAGTTGTATTAAGATAAACGGATTTTCACAAAATTAATCTTTTCAACATAACATGAAGATTTTTAAGAGTGCGTAGAACATATGGTATATTTGTGAAATTTCGCATGTGACTGTTTTGTTAGTTGTAATTTTCCTTTAATAGAAAATAATACTATATATTTTACAAATTGAATTAACAAATTTAAAATTATAAAAGAAATGTTACAAGTAATAATTTGGTTAGCTTAATCAAACTTTTAGGAGAAAATATTTTTATTACATCATAAAGATATAACTTTATGAAATTTGTTTGAAACAAAAACATTAAATTATTTAAAATTCAAAGTAATTTGTTTTTAACTTTTATGAGTTAAAGAATCAAATATTAAACACAAAATAACCATTATTTTGAAACAACTGGACATTTCTCTAATTTAATAATTGTAACTCTTATTCAAGATAAATAGAAAGTTGATAAAATAAGAATTTGCATGGTCAAAATGAATATCAAATATGTGTCTAATAAAACAAATATTTTTCAAGGATTAATATAATTATTTATAACTATCATATTATTGTTAATCAATTATTTACTATTTTTCATATAAAAAATTATGATATTTATATTATTTGCCATATTTATGTTATTATAATATTATTTTAAAGACATTTAATAAAAAAATCTTATTTAAATCAAATAAATCCGATTTAAATCAAATAAATCTGATTAATTTGATTTTTTAGTAAAATCATGATTTTTATTAACCCTAGTTTTCGTCCTTCGAAAAGAAACAGGAAGGAAAAACGCCAGATACGGTAAGTGGAGTATTTTACAGGGATATTCTTGTTGGAAATTTGCAAAAAATTGATTATTTGCAGATTTTGTAAACTTAGACATTCTGGAATATGTGACCAAAAGGATAATGCTCGCAAAAAATTGTTTATGTCATAAATAAGGAATCTTATCTTAAAACTTTATAGGCGTTTTTCTCAAAATGACTTTTTTTGTAGGGTGGTCACTTTTCTGAAAAAAAAGCTACCGAACTGATTTTATTGGTTGTTGGTATATCTTGAAGAAAAATTAAT
>JABFPB010003504.1:0-16914 GCA_022817645.1 Ceratoteleas bidentatus
ATGTTTCATTTTGAACATGTTAATTTTTTAACATGTTCCATTTCGGACATGTTTGTATTAAATGTTTCATTTTAAACATGTTCATTTTTAAACATGTTCCATTTCGGACATGTTTGTTTTCTTATTTGAACATAATTGGACATGTTTTTCATTTTAGAATATTTCAATGTCGTTATAGACAAGTCTTCAAAATATTGTTTATTGGACATGTTTTATTTAATTTTGTACATGTTCTATTTTATTTGGTAACGATTCTAAACATGTTCATCATTTAAGACGTGATTTTGAGGAAGTTATTGCTCTCGATACCTCGAAGTTAACGTTCGAAGTTTTATTATAGGCGAAAATGGACAAATGGGATATGGACGCCAGAGAGTCTGGGGTACCATTGGTTTCGGGATTTCGGCGCTTCTCGCCGGATTCGCGATAGACGCTTGGTCGAATGAACAAGAACTGAAGGACTACACCCCGGCTTTTGTCATCGTTATGGCGTTTTCATTTATCGACATTTTCAGCTGCAAAAAGTTAAAGGTCTCGATCGTTTCGTTATTCGATTTCTCTCCGCCACTTTTTCACGTTACGACCGAGAAAGAGACGACTGCCGATGCATATTTACGATATTAAATTTTAATTTCAGTTGCCGCACATGTCAAGTACAAAAAGCATAATAAAGGATGTGTACCGATTAGTGCGATTAAGGCCAATCGCTATATTTCTTGTCTTTGCGACTGCAGCTGGTATCATGGACAGTTTTATCATTTATTTTTTATTTTGGTAAATTTTTGCATTTTGAAAACAGTGAATATTTTCAAAATATTTGACAAGAAACGAAGTCTAGCTTAAACATTTTCAGTTCAGATTTTTACCTTTCAAATTTAATCGTATCAACATGTTTCGAATATTTTAGGTATATGGAGGATTTGGCAATAGAAACTGGTTATATGCATTCGATTAAGTTAATCGAAGGCTTGACAGTCGCTGCGGAGACTTTATTTGGAGAAGTTATATTTTTTGCTTTTGCTGGTAAATTTAATTTCAAAACTTAAAATTACAACATTTCAAATAAAATATTGATTTTTTAATTTCATCGGTATTGATAACATTAAAAAAATTTGTTTTGTTACTTTTTTTATTATAAAATTGGTAATAAAATAATACTGAAAACAATATTTTGTTTAATTCAATATAAAATAAAATAGTAAATTTGAAAATTAATTAATCGCAAATTCTTTTGGTTGAATGTCTCAGTGATTAATGGATTTGATTATCGGAAACTTTCAGGCAAGATTTTGAAAAAAATTGGGTTTGGCTTCACGTTCACATTGTGCTTCGTTTGCTACGGGTTGAGGTTGGGATTAATTTCGCTGGCACCGACGCCGTGGTGGGTGATATTGGTCGAATTGTTCATGCAGGGACCAACTTATGCTTTATGTTACACAACAATTGTCGCGTATGCGAGCAAAGTTTCGCCGCCCGGCGCCTCAGCTACGGTGCAGGGAATAGTCGCCGGAATGGACGACGGTTTAGGTAAATCGGCATTGTTTTGAAATTAATTAATCACCGTTGTTACACGTCAATTGTTTGCGTTTCACGTAATACTTCATTATAAACATTTTGCACTGCTATTACTTCATTATTATAATACATTACTGTATTACTTAAGACATTAGAGGATTAAAATAGAGCAGTTGAAACGCTTTTTAACACGTTATGCGAACCTGGATGATTTTGGACGTAATCTGATTGCATTATTGAATTTAGGAGACAGATTTCCTTTAATTTGAGTATAAACATGGCTATATTTGAAACATTTTAAAAAAGTCAAAGTCATTTTTTTGAAAATTTTTGGATGAATTTTATGTATAACTAAATTTGGGATACAATACCTTGCAGTTTGAGTACAAACACGGCTATGTTTTTAATCTTTTTAAAAAGTTGATTTTTTTGGGTTTTTCGAAAAAAGTTGTTTCTTTTGAAATATTCTAATTATGGCCGAGTTTGTACTCAAATTAAAGGATTTTTCATTCCAAATACAACGGTATAGACCTTTTTTACAAAAATAGTCGAAACTTTTTGGAAATCCTTTAAGCCGATTATGAAAATTTCAGGATTTGCAATTGGATCTCTGATTGGTGGCATTTTGTACAAAAATTTCGGCGGAGTCACCACCATGAGGATATTCAGTGTTTTTGCACTTATAACTTCAGTTTTGTACCTGGGCCTTTACCTGTGTTATTTAAAACACTCTATGCCGGAAACAGGTGATTTTTTTGGAAATTGCATAATTTCCGTTTCTAAATTCATTGAATGTTAACATTGAAAATAAAACCTAGATTTTTTTTAAAGAAATATTCATTTTCTTATGTTTTTCAGCTTCGAAGAAAGACATCGAGTTCAAAAGTCCTGAAGACGCAAGAAAGGAATGTGTCGACAACACCGCTTAAATTAAAAAACAAGTCCGATTTTTTACTATTTTTAAGATGGGAATTTTTTCCTTTTATAGCAGGGTAATATTAATTATTATTTCCCAGACAATAATAATTATTATTACCAATAACTTTGACCTTGAAACAAGGTCATTAACGAGTACTTTCGGTGAATTTGTAATATCGAATTAAAATTTTATTTTACTTCTGTACACCGAATTTTTAAATACCGAAAAATAAAACAAATCTTATTTTAATCTCATAACTATACATAAATAATCAACTGTTTATGTAAATACGTAAAAATACACTAACACTTCTAACAGAACACATAATGAGATTTTGTACTTGTAAATGTTGTACTTGTAAAAAGATAAGCGAATGAACAAATGTACATTACTTTGCAGTGTAAAAAGTATGTTTATATGCGAAGGATGAAATGTATAGATGATAATTTATAGATATAATTTATTAATGCTGTACACTGTGATCGATGAATGGAATAAAACTTTTACAATAACATCATTTGTCTTGAATTCAATTAATTTAATTTAATTTATCCATTCTTAGACACTTTTTTTAGGACTGTATTTTTTAATAAGTGTTAAAACGTTCGGTCGAAAATATTAATAAAAGTGAAATGTAACTGATAGCACAAATTCGGTTTGTGCAATTTAAAAGTCATTTAACTCTTTGGAATCAACGCATTTTTGTACTCTTAATTTTAAGGCACGCAATTTATTTTAACTACCAAGATAATTCGTCGATTTGAATAACGAATTGGCTTCATTATCTAAATCGTATAATAGAATGAACAATTTTTATTATTGCATTCCAGATGTATTTATTCTGATAAATTACGTCGATTCTATTAAATTAATTTAAATAATTTGTAATAAAATATTTTTTAAATGATTGAAGTAATTAATTTGAAAAAAAAAATTCATACAAATCCTTTATATGAAACCATTTGGGACAAAAAAGATTTTTTTTTTGATAATTTAGTATGAAAGGCAAAAGAAATAAACGTAATTTATTTCAAGTTATTGTATTGCTTGACATTGATGTCGCTAAAAATAAATTTCAATTATCGAAACAATAAATGTCTGAATTATGTCTAACTTTAGTTAGACGTAATTCGTTACAGATAATTGAAATATATTTTTAGCGACATGAATGTCAAGCGTCAATGATGCATCAGTGATTGATTTACTTCACTACCTGGAATTTAATTTTTGTACAGATAATCTTTCAGATAAATTATTTATTTTTGGATTTTGATAACAGATTATTTATCAATTTATTTCTAGTGATGACAAATGATTTCAATGAATTGTTGAATAATATACATTTGTTAACATATATCAAATAATATAAATATAAATTAAAATGGAATTTTTCAAATTATGTAAATTGTTAAACAGTAATTGTTTAAAAAGTAATTACGAAATAATATTAAAGTTTTAGTATCGCGATAACGATATACACTAAAAACTCGAGAAGTGGTGATAATATAAGTGAATTTTGATTCAGGAAAAGAAGTTACTTCTCCAATTTCCTCAGTTAGATCTACGATTGTTTCAAGTGTTTGCATTTAAAATGCAGAAAAGGTATTATAAATTTGTAGCAGAATATTATTTATCTGTTAAAATTATAATTTTAACTTAAATTTTTTTATTAAAATTGTTCTAATTTAAGTTATAACAAAAATGTTTTAATTAAAATGTTTTACTTTGTTTATTTCCTTAATAAATTTGATTAAAAGTAAAATCCAAAACAATTTTTTCCATTACGTCGGAAATTGCTATATAGATTAAATTACAAAACTATGTGTAACATTGATATGTATCAAATTGTGCCTATCCCTTCATAAATTTAGATCACAATTAATCTATTGTGCTGGTTAAATCGCGTATAACAAAATATGTTTCTGGCCATATTAATTTATTGTTTCGACATTTGTATCCTAATTATAAATCCACTATGACGTCTTTCCCCCAATAAATACGAATGCGTAAAATTCAAAACTTAACAGTTCCTTCGGGTTGTTTAGAAATTTGACTTCGCGAAGAAAGCCTGTCGAGATGTCGGCTTTCATTTTTCTGGTTGCTTTTGGAACCTTGTTTTCCTCGCTGGAAAGTTACCAGGTATTTTTAAAATCTAAAATTATTTTTTATAATTAAAACGTAACGTTAAAAATTAATAAATTTCAAAATTAAAATAAGTAAAAAAATTTGTTTCGAAAAATTTCAATTAAAAAATCCAAACTAATCTGATTTTTTAAATGTAGTTCCATCATCATATCAGCGATGAAGATGTAATGAAAATTTTCAGCGTTCCACGTGATGCAGGTATTTTTAACCCAATTTAATTTTGTCAAAAATTTTGTATTAATAAAAATATAATTTAAAATAGGTTTGATATGTTAAAAAGTTATTTTAATCAACTTTTTAAATATGTATGTATGCAATTTGATTATGTTAAGTATAATTCGAACCGAAATGTATATAAAAAATGTAGCTAATGCTGATTTTTGGTTAGTTCCAGAATATGACATTGTTAAAATCAACCACAGCAACATACGAAAAAGGAGTATAAATACCCAGATGTCGTTTAACGCATTTCAGAATAATTATAAATTGAATTTAGAACTAAATAATGGTGTTTTAATGGGCAGACACACACCGGTGTATATTGCTCGATATCTTCAAGCTGGAGATCAAAAAGCGTACACTTTTACTCTGGCTTCTTATGTAAATATGATTTAATATTAGCTTATAACATAATTATTTAATTATATTATAACGCAATTTCATTTTATAATAATCCTAATATTTATATATTCATATTATATCACATTTTATTTGTATATTTAGTACAATATCACTTTAACTGAAGTTTGTAATTGGGAATTTAAGAAATGTATCAAATAAAAAAATTGTAATTAAAAAAATTACATTATAAATAGTAGCAATAAAATAAAATTACATTTTTATCACATAATGCATTTGTAAGGTAATTTGTTTTAAAATTAAAAATTATTTTTATAATAGCTTTTAACTTACTAAAATTATTATTCACTGATATCTTTTACATAAAAAGATGAGAAAACTTTTTATGGGCAATGTTTTAGGCGTAAAAAATGGCAAATCAATTAATTAGTTAGGCAGTAAAATGTTAAATAATACATCTAGAAAAAGGCATTTCGTACGGAAACGAATTTATCGCTCATTAATACTTTTATGTTGTACAATTATTTAAAATTGAATTTAAGTTATCTTAATATTTTTTAAATGAGTATCTCAATATACTTTAGGATGCTGATATGCTGGCATATCATGATGTTCGAAATAAAGCTGCCATTACGACAAGTCGAAATAAAAGAGGAATGCTCGAAGTTGTAAGTTCATTATATTTCCTATCTAGATTTAATTTTTTCTTCAATTGTACAACAAATTAATCGTTTTCAGAATCGAAAAAGTGACAACTTTTGAAAAGTTGTTATCCATTTTAAAAGTCACAAATTTGTCGAAATGTTCGTTTTTACATATTTAGCAATTGTAATATTTCTTCAATATTAATTTTCAAAAAAAAAGTTTTTAGGATTGAAAAAGTTTTCAACTCATGAAAGTCGCTAAAATTTTCAGGTTCGGCAAAATTCAAAAATTAAACTGATCTTGAATATTAAATTTTTATTATTTTATTCGACAGATTTGTTTCAATTTTATAAAATTAATTACTTTAAATATTTTAATTCGATTTAATAAATTAATTAATTTAATAAAACTTTTTTTTAATTAAATAATCCTTTCGATAAAAAATGTTCATATTTATATTAGCGAGGAACTATTGGAGAGAACATATCAATTCGTCCTTTAGAAAACGAATTCAGAAAACTCGATCCAGCGTCTATTGACCGAATCCATAAGATGAGCAAAAGATCACTATTCGATTTATCTAACGAATTTGACGGAAATCACCACATTGTCGTAAAACATAACAATTCTGAACCTAAGGACCATTTTTGTAAAGGTAACTTCTAGAAAAATCGTTAAAAAACTATACATTTTAAAAACGAAATTTAAAACTTTTTTTAACCACACAAAATTGTCCAACTGTTTGAAGAATTGTAATTTCTGAAAATGTAGTACAAACAATTTATTTAACCATTATTTTCAGTAAAAGATAGTCTTCATTTGCAAATGGAAGAAAAGGTTTCGAAAAAGACGAAAAGGGACGTCGTTGACACTGTGTATCCTGAATTACTTTTGACTTTGGACTACGATGTCTACAAGTAATGCCAGATGGAAATTTTAATAATAAATACAACCAAACTATGAAATACAGAAAAAAGTCAACATTATGAAAAATATAAACGAAACAAGTATCTTTTATCAATATTATAAAAGATACTAAAGACGAGGAAGAAAATTTTGAAAATTCCCTGTAATCTTTTCAGGAAACAAAATTTCGACAACACTGAACTTGTGAAATACATTTTTGCACTTTACAATGCAGTCGACTTCCGATTCCGCTCATTAAAGTACCCAAAAGTGCGACTTAACATTGCTACGATAATCATTGCTGAAGTGAGTTAAACATTTATGTAGTAAATTTTGCAATAATCAAAAATAGTTAAAGAATTTAATTTGTTTCCATACTATAATTAGAAGAAAAAAAGAACTGCAAAAATTGTTTGATATTAGAAATGTTCGCTTTTTTATTTAGATTATATATGTTTATAATTGATATTTTTTATAATTTAATACTTGTTGAAGAATTTATTTATTTTTATTTTGTACTGGATGTATTTATTTTTGTTTATTTGTTCATTTTGATATATCTAATTTTTTTATTTTGCTATAGCAACCTGGGGCCTTCACATTTTTGGAAGAAAACCGTATGGATGGATTGGTGATATCTTTAGACACTTTAGATTCAATGGGAAAATACTTTATTAACAACATTTATTTTGCCCGAATGAAAAATGACATTACTATCACAATGACAGGGTGAGTATTCACAAAAATACTTTTATTAATTAAAATAATAATACAAATAAATAATATTTATTTTTATTATTTTTATTCTTTAAAAATGCTTCCTTGATTTTTAAGTGCACAATTATTCTTTAAAAATGCTTCCTTGTTTTTTAAGTGCACATTTTCTGATGGCAGATGTAAAAATAACGAAATTAATCACATTTGCAATGCAATTTTTTTTTGAATGTTTAATACATTTTATCTTTGTTCACAGTTTGGATGTAGCGTCGCCAATGAAAAAAGGATATCGAACAGATACATTGGGTGAGATTTACCCCAAAAAATCATTGTAACATTAAAAAGATTTGAATTTTAAATCCAAAATCATGTTGTGTCATTTTATGTCCAATAATTAAATTAATTTGATTTAAATAAATTCAAAGTGCATTGAATAAATGAATGAAAAATTATTTAGGTGTTGCCTACATTGGTGGAGCCTGTGACCGAAATAAAGCGAATAATATAGATCGATCTGTTGCACTCTTGGAGGACAATGGAAATTTTAACAATGTGAATACCATAGCACATGAACTGGGACATTTGTAAGAATGATGATATATAAACATATTAAATTAAATTTAAAAATTAAATTTAAATTACTAAATTTCAACTTAGTTTCAACTTAGATTTAAATTACTAAATTTAGTAATTTAAACTCGTAGATTTAAATTACTAAATTTAAATCTACCAATTAAACTAAAAGATAATTCATAATACCACATTATTTAAATTGAATTAAATTTTCAATTAAATTTAAATTCAAATGACATTTAAAGATATTTTTAATTATGAAAATTTGCATTCTTTTATTCCAATAAAACTCTTTTAACTTTCGTAATAAATACTTAATCTTTTTTTCAATAAATCTTCTAGATTCGGGGCAGTCCATGATGGTATGAAGTACAGAACCGAAAACTGTTCGGCCAAAAATATCATGGACGCGTTTGCAAGTTCGTCTGTGCAAGATTGGTCCAGTTGTTCTCAAGACAGTTTCTACAACTACCTTACGTAAGCGAACTTATCGTTTTAATCACACAATTTTCAAAAAGCAAAATCCAAAATTGATATTTCGATACTAAATTGGACTTTTTCAATTCAGTAATGTATTTTGTATGTATTGTTTCAGGAGTTCAAGTACAAAATGTCTTCGGAACAAGCCTAAAGTACGAGATCCATATCGGGCATTTTTTCCAGGTCAGGTTGTCCCATCCCTGGACCAACAGTGCAAAAATGTATACCCTGATACTGTCCACGAACCTGTGAGTTAAAAAAATATATATAAAACAACCTTTGCGGAGAAAAAAAAGACGAATTTGTAAATATATATAATATAATATATATATATATATTTTAAATTTAATTTAGTCATAGATAAACATTTTTTTCATTTAAATTTAAATTTATAAAATGTTTATTCAGATCCTACAAAAAATAATTTTAATTATTGAATTGTTTTTTGGATTTAAAGTTGAACACCCCAGAATCCCCGTGCGATTCATTGCTGTGCAGATGGAGCAATGATCCAACCGACCCAATGGCCGACATTGGAGGAGCATATGATGGCACACCATGCCAAAATGGTCAAGGAGTATGTACTTTAAGAAACTAATATTTAAAAAATTGGCGACAAACATTGAAAAATTGAATTTAATTTTTAAAATTGAAAGAATTTGTCATTACTTTATACGTGTTACTGTATAAAGTGGATTTTGTAATTTATCTAAATATTTCATCAATTATACTTGAAGTTGCAGTAAGATCTTGACTAACGAAGTACTATTTCTGTCTCTTTCTGACTTTTTGTGATCGATCACAATGATTTTTGTGATCGACCAAATTCAGTCTTGGTTCAAAATGCTGTTTGAATTATTAAATAGAAAATAGAATATTTCAGAAAAAAATTTATTTTAGAGACACAATGAAATATTCGATATTATTTCAACATGCAATACCTTTGCAACGTTGAAATAATTTGTAAACTATTTGAAATATGTTTTTTAAATATAACTGCTGAAATAGTATTTCAAATACTATTTGAAATAGTTTTATTTATTACATAATAGTGCATTTATCAATTAGTCAGACAATTCCTTATGTTACAAAATAGGTCATTTTTGCAGTTATTATTGTTAATAAAAAAATTCATTTTGCTATAACATCCTTAATAATTGTATATGCCTTATAGTAAAGTAAAACATTTATTCAATTATTCAAAAACTTATTTTCGAAAATAATTGTTATATTTCATGATTTTCAGATGTGTCTTGGACGTCGGTGTGTCCTGAAAAGCAACCTGTGATCGAATTAGTGATAGGATAGTGATATGATATTGAAAATTGCATACATTTGACTACTTGTAAACATTGTTAAACATTTAAGAAATAAAATTAATTTGCAAAATGTAATAAGTTAAGCCCTAAGTAGTTTTTGAATAATGGTAAAATAAAATGAATAAATCCATCTTGAAAAACTGATTGGTGTTTAAATGTGTTGTTAACGTTTCCTAAAAACTGTAAATTCAGAAAAAATTAAATCGTTTTAAATTAAAATAATTAATAGTTTTGAATTAAATAGTTTAGAATTCAATGTATTTCAGTATACAGATTTAAATGATTTTTAGTGAACCTTGGTAAACGATTTGTGGAATTAAAATCATTTCATAAATCCATTGAATGATCTATATCAATCATACAACATTTTTACTAAAGTACCTTATTACGTAAAATCAAGATTTCTACGGATATTATTTTTCTACGGATTTGTTTCTCACAATATATATGAAAGAATATTAAATGAAACGTTAGTCTTGTAAAAATAGTTACTTCAAACTGTCAAAATGTTCATTTTTTATTTTTTGATAGCGTTGGGAACATTGTTTTCTGCAACTGAAAATTACCAGGTAAATTTCGTAATTAATAAATTTATTCACAAAGTAATAAACAAATGATTCAGTTTTTATTTTTTTATTTCAAGATTAAAAAAATGATTTTGCTTGAATCAAAACTTCCATTAAAAGTAATTACACTTAAATCTGCATATACTTAGAAACTTGTAAAGTATTCAAAAATATTAATCCAATTTTTTCCAAAATTTTCAAACTAAAAACTAGTTTTACCATCATATCAGCAACGACGATCTGATGCACATTTTCCAAGTTCCTCATGGATCAGGTATTTTTCATACATCTCTGATAAAAAATTAATTTGAATTTATGTTTCTACCGAAATTAATTCTGGAAGTAATTAAAAAACGAATGTATCTTTTTTGTTAATTTTCAGAATACGAAATCATTCAAATGGACCAAAGAAATATGCGAAAAAGGAATTTAAATACACAGTTTTCGTTTAGTGCTTTTGATCATAAGTATGAATTCGATTTTGAGCTAAATGAAGGCATTTTTATGGGAAACAATACCTTTGTACAAAGCCCGTGTTTCTACAGACGGAAATACAAAATTTGATAAATTTACTTCTGCTAAATATGTGAGTATTTACACAAAATAAATGAGATTTTGAAAAAAAATGTTTTTGTCATTTTCAAAATCTACATCTTTACATTTCAAATAAAAATAAGATTTTTAGCCTTTGTTTTAAAAAACGATTTAAAGTGAGTTTTGTATATTATTTACTTTGTCAGAATTTTTCCTGAATAAATTAATTAAAAAATTAGTTTAAATTTTACCAATAATTGTTTTTAAACGAGCCGTCGTCGACACAGTTTATCCAGAACTACTTATACTTTTGGACTACGATATCTATAAGTAATAAGAGTCGAAACAAATAATTTATTTTCAACAGGAATCAAATCAAAATTAAAACATAATTGTTGAAAACATAAACTGAAAATAAATGCTAGAAAATCCCTTTATGCTAAGAAGATTCCGCTCATACTAAAAATATTCCATTTATAAGAAGAATATTCCTCTAAGAATAATCTTCCAATTATGAGAGGATTGCTTTTAGAGTGTTTGTTGCAAAAAATAATTGTTTGCAACATTTAATAAATGAAAGGGCTCTTTTAAAATCCTTTCATAATAAAAGGGATAGTTTTAATACAAAATTATTAGCTATTCAGTTTAAAATAAATCCTTTCAACATAAAATTAAATTGTATTCAGATAAACGGATTTTCACAAAATTACAGTCTTTTCAACATAACATGAAGATTTTTAAGAGTGTATAAAAGAGATCAAATATTTTCGGTCCAAAAATAAAAGTTTTCGACAGAATGACACAATAAAAGATAATTCCCTCCTTTACTTTCAGGAAGCACAACTTCGACAACACCGAACTCGTAAAGTACATTTTCGCGCTATACAATTCCGTCGACTTCCGATTCCGCACGTTGCGGTACCCAAAAGTGCGACTTAATATTGCTACCATAATCGTCGCTGAAGTGCGTTTAAACTTTATAATGAACTGTATTGTAATAGACGATTAAATTATGGAACCAACAAAAACAGAAATTGAACGGTTCAGATCTCTGTTCAGCCACAATTTCTTTCAATTTCTTATTTGCAATATTTATTCTTCAAGGGTAAAAATTGTTTTCTTTGGTTGTTTAAAACGTTTGTTATATTTATAAATAATATGAAAAAATCTACTTTAATATGAAATAAAGTAGAATTTAGTAGAAATCAGTTTATATATTCGACTTTGGAATAAGAAATCCTTTAATTTGAGTATAAATATGGCCATATTTAGAACATTTTGAAAAATTCGATTTTTTTGATAATTTTGAGAATTTCAAAAATGATATGCATTTTTGGTGGTTACTTTAAACGGTGCCGAGTTTGTACTCAAATTAAAGGGTTTTTCATTATAAATACGATGGAGTGGATCAAAAAAGACAAAGTTATTAAAAATAGATGATTCTATAATGGATCTTACGAAAACAGCAATTGAATGGTTAAATTTTCATTTAGCCCATAATTTGTTTTCATTTCCATATTATTTATCATTTAAAACTAAACCAATCATTTTTATTCAGTATTTGAAGTTAATTGTTATTGCTATAAATAAAAAACAAAAGTTTCTATAATATTTCAGGAACCCGAAGCCTTGTCATTCTTAAGAGACAATCTCATAGGAAACATGCTGAAATCCGAGGAAACTTTGCAAGCAATGGGCAAATATTTCATGAAAAATTTCTATTCCGATCGACGAAAATACGATATCACTGTGGCGATGACAGTGTGAGATTACTTACACGGAGAAAAAAAAACATCAAAAATTAACAAACAGTTCATCACTCACCGTCCAGACTTGCATGTCATTAAAACTCAATGGATAGTTCGTCAAACATTCACAAACCATAACTAAAAACTAATAATGAATAGAACAGGAGATTAGATTTTAACTGTTAATTATTTTCTAATAGTTAGAAAATAATGAACAGTTCGTTAAAATCTAATCTCCTGTTATGAATACACAAACCGTCTGACAAGTTAATCTCTATAGTTTAACAAGTTAATCTCTATAGTTTAAATGTATCTGAAAATGATTCAGATACATTTCCTTGCGAATCTCTGATATGTCGATGGAGTTGCGATGAGGATGATCCAGTTATTGACATCAATGGAGCTTACAATGGGACGCCATGTCAAAAGAACCAAGGAGTATGTTAAAAGAAATAATTTTTTTCGATCAAAAATATTATTTCAAAGATTTATTTCTTAATTTTTTTGTTATCCATTTTCAGGTAGGTTTCCAACGAAAGTGTGTTCCGAAAACTAAATTTGAAATAAGCTAATAATAATAATAAAAATAAAATATAGAAATGCTAAAAACAATAATAAAAAATAAAAAATAAGATTTAACTATGTAATTTTCAAATCAATGAAACAACTTAGTTACAAAATTAAATTAAAACCAAATTTACGGCGAAATAAAAAAATAAGAAAAGATGATCAAGCAGCACTATTCTAATTGGAAGTTGCGCAAATAAAAACTGCTACATTTGTTACAAATAGTTCATATATTCATCATATAATATTATAACAAATAATTCTACGAGTGACTTATCATCTAGCAATAAATACAACATAATACATACTATGTACAATCATTTTGAAATATCGCTCAAAACATTCTGTGGCGATGTTGCTCTAACATCGCTCTTGTACAAAAATTACAAACTGACATCGGCTTACAAAAATGCGCTTTTATCACAAAAACTGGAGTTTGCGAAAGTCACATTTCGCACGAGAAATCACAGATTTCGCATTCGCCGAAGTCACAATCGCAAATTCGAAAATTTCTCCTGCAAAACGCGGCTTTTACAAAATGAGATACAATTGGCGAAAACGTTCTCATATATATATATCATATCATATACAACAAATGTATATCACATACATGATATATATACATATGTCTCAATGTGAAAAAATGAACATTGTCGATGATTTGCGATTTCGATAACAAAACGTCCCACTTAAATGGTAAAAATTACATTACAAAATTCGAACTATATTATACAATTTCGTGAAACTCTGCAATCCCCTTTGGATCACTGCAACGAATTTTGAGATCAAAAGATTTCCATGCAAATGCAAGTAATTTCATAGAAAATCACCTATCAACTGTTTTACGCTAAAATTGTACAAGTCTAAATTAATTCTGCATTAATATATATTATACATACATTAACGTAGGAAATTAAGTAGTTAGTCCACATTCGTACAACAGTCGCAAATGCAGAAAAAATGCATTGGTATATTCAGTCTGCCGTTATTGTCTGTTTTGCTTTGTCATGACAAATAGTCAGTTGGCACATTATCGTAACATTAAATGGTTTCGGGGCTGAAAATGAGATTTTTCGACACACGCAAACTTTCAGGCACTCTCACATTCACGCTAATGAATTACAAATCTAAACGCAAAATAGTTCGTGAAAAAAGATGAGTTATTTTATACTTTATGTACAATTCTTTCAGCTCGCCGGCGCGAGCGAAGTTGGAACGCGAATTTACGCTAAAATCGTCGATAACCGCGCCATCCCTGTAAAAATGAACCTACGTGTGGTCCTATATGTGTATACGACTACATATAAGGTCACTTTTATCCGAGTAACGTCTTGCGAGGCAAAACTCCCACGAACCGCGACGGAACTGGAATCTATTACTCCTAATCTGGCCAAACTTCTACGCATGCAACCCCTCGACTCGTTGACTCCAGTTAGTGCCAATTAGAGTTATTCGTTCGAGTTGAAGGAATCCCTCTAATTGGTTCATTCGGGTTCGTTTCATTTTTATTGATAAGTTGAGGGGTTCTGGAATACCCAATGACCCGCTTCAAAATTTAAAGAAAGAGAAAGAAAAAATGTAGAAAGCCTTCAATTTTTCTAGTTGAACCATTTGTTTTGGAACTTGAGACGATTGAAAATGAGGGAAAATGCACTTTTGGAATGCCTTTTCGAAGGCGTCAATCTCCTGATATTTTTACTTAGATTGTCTCGATGTTGAGTTAGTATTAAATGTCGACGTTGAGGTAACGAAATATTGATTTACGATTTTAAATCAATACTTAGTATGAAATATTTGATTGTTATTTTTTAAACGATCCTTCTTTTATTTATTCTTTATAGAATTAGTAAATCCTAAAGTTCGAATCAATATTGAATCAGAATTTACTGAATTTGAAATCAGCATTAATTTAAGTCGATATTAATATTGACTTATTCAAAATCGATATTGACTTATTGAGATTATTATTGCCTCATTCAAAATTTTTGTCGACTTATTTAAAATCGGCATTGACTCATTCAAAATTTATATTAACTTAACTAAAATTCAATATTTAATAAATATTGAATGACAGTATTGAACTTAACTTAAAAGCAATGTTGCCTTCTTATTAATTCAGTATTGACTAAACTCGAAAACAATATTGATTTAATAATCCATGAACTCGACATCAATATGTACTTAATACTGACTCAATATTGACTCATTAGTGACTCAAAAACGACTCAACACTGACTTCATATTGATTGAATAACGACTCAACATTGACTTCATATTGGCTCGATAACAACTCAAGATTAACTGCATATTGCCTCGACATTAAATCAACTCGAAATCAATATTGACTCAATGCTGACTCTATTAACTTAAATCGAAATCATAATTGACTCAACTCGAAATCAATACTGATTCAATATTAATATTGACTCAATTCGAAGCCAGTAATGACTCAACTCAAAATCAATATTGACGCAATATTGACTCAACTCGAAATCAATATTAACTGAACTCGAAAACAATATTGACTCAATATTGTTTTCAAGTTGAATCAATATTAATTTTGAGTTGAATTGACTCAAGTCAAAATCAGTATTGACTCAACTCAAAATCAATGTTGACTCAACTCAAAATCAATATTGACTCAATTCGAAATCAATGTTGGCTCAATAATGACTCAACGCAAAATCAATTTTGATTTAATATTGACTCAACACGAAATCAATATTAACTCAACTAGAAATCAATATTGACTCAATTCGAAAACAATATTGACTCAATATTGTTTTCAAGTTGAATCAATATTGATTTTGAGTTGAATTGACTCAACTCAAAATCAGTATTGACCCAATATTGACTCAACGCAAAATAAATATTGACTCAATTCGAAATCAATTTTGACTCAATATTGACTGAATGCAAAATCAGTATGACTCAATATTGACTCAACACGAAATAAATAACTCAATAATGACTCAACCTGAAACCAATATTGACTCAACTCGAAATTAATATTGACTCAACTCGAATACTGACTCAACCTTCCGTTCCAAAAGCGCACCTTTCCGCCCCCTCACCCCCCGTCCAGCAGGTTCCCTACCGAGCCCATCTTGCTGAGGCTCTCCTTAAGTAAATGACACATGTCATCAATATGGCGGATTAGGTGAGTTGCGCTGAAAGTTGCTCTGCTGGTTCTGGTTCTGCTGCAGGGGTCCGGCCGGGCTGGGCCGTCCCTGCTCGCGGTACGGGGGCCCGGGGGGCCCGTTCGGCGGCCCCGGGAGCTTCCCGTAGTTGCCCCGCGTGGAGCCCTGGTAGCTCCCATAGGCCGAGTCGTCGCTCCGCCGGGAGATGTGGCCGTACATGCTCTCCGGTCTCCGGCCACTGCTCCCGTTGTCGGAGCCCGCGCCCTGCACCCCCCCGTTCTGGCCCATCTGGTGCCCCGGCGCACCAGGGGCCCCAGGGTTGCCCCCCGGACTCTGACCGTTGTTCGGCTGCTGCCCCGGATTGCCGGCAGGCGGCGCCACCGGCACCCGGCCGTAGACCCCCGTGGCCGCGGACACCCCGTAGATGCCGTTTTCCCGGGTGCTCGCGATCCCCCGGATCCCGTAGATGCTCTGGCTGCACTGCTGCAACTGGTTCTGCATGTTCTGGTTGGCGCTGTTGTGGTTCTGCGCGAGGCTCGGCGGGGTGTTTTGGGAGGAGTT
>JABFPB010003505.1:0-16923 GCA_022817645.1 Ceratoteleas bidentatus
AATGCCATGCATGACTTGGTGTCGGATTTAATAACAGTCGCAATCACGTATTCAAATATCGAATTGCAAAATTTTAGCGGAAAATATGCTGGAAAAATATTACTCTTGAAATCTTATGAAAAAACAGTTTCTCCAAGAATAGAGTTGCAATAATTAACGTTTTTGCGGATGAAACGGTTAATTTAAGGATCAGGATACAAAGCAGGAGAAAATATATTGATATTGTAGTCAGAAAAGATTCATTGGAAATTCCGAGATTTAGATATGCTGGCAACTATCTAGTTCACATTAGATAGTTACAGACGTGAATGCTGACCCAAACTCGAAAAAATGTCCCAAAAACACTGTAGCCAATCGCATACCTAGAATCCCTTCCAAAGACCTTTTTATATAAAATGCTAAAAACCATAAAGGATGAATGAGTCACACAGTACAAATCTTAACTTCCGAATCGAAAAAAGGTCCATAATTCAGTCTTAATATCCCTTCGCATTGCGCAACTGAAAAAATGGACAATTGGGCAAATCGTGGCGCTGACATCATCGTCCCAAAGCCTTTTTTCCCGGAGTACGTTGAATGTGGCGGTGAGCTTGTTTGCCTCATAACAGCGTCAGAGATTGTCACTTCCGAGGCGCTCCGGCCGCGAAAAACAAATTGATAAAGCGTCACTTTTGGTGTCGGGCGCGATAACAAAAGGTGTAGCGAGATAGTCCAACTTTCACTATTGTTTGCGCCGGCGCGTTTGCGCGGCAAAAATCCGAACTAAGCGCGCCGCTACCTGCGGTCCATTTAAAAAGCTGTCATCACTCGGGCAGGTATAGATCGGGTCTCAGCACGTTCCAACTGGTTACGACGAATCCCGATTTTCGGCACGCCGGCCTCTAAAGGCGATTCGGCACGGTGGCGAATCAGACCTTGTTCGATATAGTTTCGGTTTGAATGTGACGTTCGCTGCTGAACATTTTTCAAATAACGATACCGAAGAATTTAGAGCATTAATCATGTCTTTGAAATATTGTATACTATTCGAGACGATTTAAACATTTTGTAACTGAAATCTCTACTGAAAAGTAATACATTAAAAAATATAGACTGAAACTATTTTCTATGTCTCAAACGGTTAGACGTTATCTTATTGTTTATGGAACTGACATTTACTATCTTTAGCAACTTCGAACTTTAAATTAAACGTTCTAAAAGTTTGCTAAATGGTCGTTAACCTGATACACCTCGACAGAGATTAGTATAATTCTATTGTATCTAGTCAGCAGCATCTCGAGTCGCGTTTGTGCGACTTTTCGCAACATTATCGTCGCTTGCAGACAATTCACTCACTTTGTCGTATCGCCTTCAGCGGCTAACGTTTATTTGCAAAAACAAACGAAAGACATTTTACGACGAGTTTTCAATTGAGTTCACCGTCGAAGAATAATTTATGTTGCGGTTGAACAAACAGAATGCTTTTTATGCAAAAAATCTTTTCATCTGCGAAGTTAACATTATCACGTGTAAAGAATCTGGGAAAGAGAAATCTAAGAAAATATTTACTTGGAAATAAAGTTTAGTTCTGCTTACAGACGAATGCGTTGAAATTAGAAGTTCATGTTACACTCAGAAAAATGTGGAATTAACTAAATTTCAGTTTACTTAAATTATTTAGTTAAGGAAAATCAGGCCAAATTTTTATTCCTTTGATGTTGTTAGTTTCGTTGGTTTCGTTAGTTTTGTTAGATTAAATGCTCAACGGCTCTACTTTAATACAGTTGCAAATCTTACAATGAAACCCTACAACGAATCCAGCTATGCACTCCTCGAAACATATCCTGTTTCCAATTTTGAGAAAAGGTACTCAAAGATAAGCGATCTCATTCTGTGTAACATCAATCTGGTACTCTCGCCCAAAGTACCTAATGCTTCTAACCAAAGATCTGTAACTCCAAAACTACATTTCCACTTCAAACAACGACTGTTGACACAACCAAACCAGTTCGTCATCCTTCCTCGTTCCTTTTCCGAGTCCTCAAGCCCCTTCCCCGATCGACTCTAAAACAAAGAAAAGCGAGCGGAAAAGATGCAGCGATTTGCCCGCGTTATTCCAGTGCGTTCGTCAAAGCGAGCGTTACGATCGCGTAACAACTATATTACATGCAACGTCGGAACAAGTTTTACGGTAATTTGGGACGCGCTCGGCCCGGGCGCTCGGCAATACAGTCGTATTTCACTGCGGTCCGCAGAAACGCCGGAGAAAATATTCTTTTGTAATTGCGGCATCGGGGAAAGAAGATGAAAGGAACACGAAAATCCGATTCTTCTAGCGGGACGTCGGTAGGGACTTCCTGGCGGCGCGCTTTGGGCACAAAAACTGTGTGTGTATACATAATACGTTTGCACCTTGCGCCTGCGCCGAGCGCCGCTCTCGAGGAGTGAATTAAAATTTCGCTGAGTCAAAGGCGGCTTTAACGGCCGCGCTTCGAACTGCAACGACAATTCTCCGGCAAATAAATCGCGTCGTGTTTCAGTTTCGGGTTCGTTCAACCGGGATGCCTTCGATGCTAATTTTTTAATTGTCCGGGTTATCAGCCGGTGAAAACGCGAGGAGGAAGTGCCGAGGAATGTTATTGGCACAAAGTGAGCTCTAACGATTCCGTCAACTCCACTTGATGCAAATGGAATGTTGCGGACAATATGATATGCTAATCGGGCGTACGGTTCTGCCGATAAATTTGTCCTATCAAGCGGTTACCTGAAAGGAAGTCGGGCGAAAAAGTACGTTTTGGGTCGTGCTTTCGGGAAGGTCGTTTGTGTGTCGTTGGTCACGCTAAATATTCCGGAGCAATTAGAGGGGAATGGTGGATTGAGCTTGTTAGTGAATTTTTACGTAGTTTGGAAGATGACCTGAGAGATAGAACCATTTTTTAGAAAGCCTGGAATGCTTATCGATATCATAAGTGAGTTCATTGGCGGTAGTTGAACATTTTCTCACTCCTTCTCCGGCAGTTCTTCTGTGGGATTCTGACAAACGTTTTCAACTCCTCGTTCCAACATGCCAATTTCGAAAATCCACCATATCCTCCCCCAGATTCCTCAGATCCACCTTCTTGCAAGGAGGTGTTCACTCGAACGACCTCTCGACGTTGTTCTCCTGACGCGAATATCACGTTCCTCTTCGTTTCCTGAATAAGATAGTGCATTGGGTCCGAGCAACGCATCCGATCGACGGGACGATAAGGTGCAGGTAGTAATTAACGCCGGGCCAAGTGCGGGATGCCTTTGGTCCATAAATTTCGGCGGATTCCACGGCCCGCAGAGATGGATATAATGCGGATACGTTTTGGCCGAGAAAAGGACCGAAGGGACGCCGGTCTGGCGGTGTACCGGGTAATCCGCAAGACGCGCGTTTGTGTTAGCGACCGGCGCGCTTAGCAGCGTCTTTTCACGCAAATTACGTGCCGCGTTTCGAGGGCCTTTGTATCGGCCAGCTCACTTTTCAGCAACGCGCTTTCAGCCGTTTCGTCAGCTGGGTTGGTTGGCAGTTTGGGTTCGCCTGCTGTTTCGCGTTGACACCCCGTTGAACCCGGTTCGCTCTGCTTTCGACTTGGTCAAATTAGTTTTGGCTTATTGGCAGGTGGCTACTGTCTTCGGAAGGAGCTTATGGGGGATTGAAAGGGTCCTTAATCTTTCACCCGTTCAACTACCGGGTGAACTTGATGGATCGGGTTCACTTTCTGATCTTGGAGCTTTTGGGCAAGGTGGAGGTTGGGTCGTAAAGATTTGTGGAGATTAAATGTACTTTGGGAGAGTACAAGAACTGTCTAAAGACAGTCTGAAAATCTTCGGATGGAACTTTGGACATCATATTGAAGTCAGCAAGTTTAAAACAACGTATCCAGTTACTGATTGAAGTGCTTATGTCTGTAACCCAGTTGGAACGAAGATACTCTCTAGTTAAAGGTCTCACCTCTTATTATTATCAGACTATTGGCAGGATATGAACAATCTAGAAACAATCTATCCACTGATTTTTTCGACTGTTTTAATTAGACTGATCCAGAATGTGGCGAAAACGCGATCCAGCGTTTCGTCTTCTTTGTCCCTTTAATTGTAATCGTCGATCGCGGCGTAACGGCGGCGAATTCCCGACGAGAAAGGGTCGCAACCAGCGGAAGGAAGAATGGGAATGCTGGTAGCGACGAAATAAAAGGCTTAATGTCGGGGATTCGCGGGCGTTGGGACACTTTGGCGAGCGCGTCGTCACCGGCGGGTCCGTGGAATGGAATGCGGGGTAGGGACGCTCTTTGCTTGGTCCTGCCGGATAGAGCAGACAATCAGGCAAAGCAGCGAGCCCGAGCTGAGCATGCAGCCGAGAGCTAACGGACTTAATGGCCGCTCTTATAAGTTATAACTTTTAAATAACCGAGCCCGGCTGCATCTCCGTGGCTCTCGCCACCGCCCGAAGCAGCTCACCTTGCAGGTCCACGAGGAGACTCGTTCCACGTTCGCATTGGTCGACCCGGTGCTTTATTCACTCCTGATAGTGTAATTCAGGAGCTTTTAACGTACTTGGCAGGATATGAGGCACTTTTTATGTCCACTTGTGGGGGTGAGCTTTTTGGTTTTCTAGATTTTGTCAGTTTTGTCAAATGTGGGACTGATAAATTGGATGGGGATAGAAGATGAAAAATTGTGGAACAAATTGTATCAGATTATGAGGTTCATCAGGTGTATTAGAATTATCGTGTTTGTGGATATTAGCATTATGATACGCTGGTGAAATCAGTTTCGTCGATTATTTTTCATTTTCAGAATTTGATTGATGAATCCGATAAATTTATGAACGATATTGAAGGATATTTTTATTAATTATATCTTTCGTATTATTAAAACGATTTTTATCAATTTTATGAGCTTTGCATAGTATTAATTTTATTATTTTATGATTTTGACGATTCCATGGAAAATCATGGTTATATGTTCATGATATGCTTTTATCAATCCTACTACAATTAGACATGCTTTTGTTTATTATTTTTATTACATTCCTTAATCACACTGACAAACCTATCACTTGGAGTGATGTCATCATTCGTCGCAATTTTATATTCATGAATTTCGACACTTCCATCCCGACAATTTGGCCAGTGCCGTAATTTTCCTCCATTTCTATTGAAATTCACTCAATTTCAACAGCTCCGTCAATTTCATCAGTTTTAGAAACGCGTGCAAAAGGATTCGAGCGAAAAAAGCGCTGCGGTTTAGTAGTAGTAATAAACCATCCTGCCGATGGTGCCCCGAAATTCCGGTCCGTCGAGATTCGGCGAAGCCTAAGTACAAATTATCGGCCGCTTCCTGCCGAAATCGGCTGTTTAATTCATACGACCAATTTGAGCCTCACGTGCAAATTGACGTAGAAAATAGGCCACGCTCGTGGAGCGTGTTGCGTGATCCGGGCATCCGGGATGCGAGCGATCTCGGTCGTTGTTCGGAAAGTCGAATTTCGGCGGACGCGTGTAAAAAAGGCGGTTCATTATTCGCGCGGTGGTTCCGAGCAATCGCCCGGGAGAGTACGTGTGAAGGGTTGTCGACCTCGTGATTGATGATGATTCGGTGCTATATTTAGTGACAGATCGTGTTCGCGGCTAGGAATCCGAAGAAAAGAAAGCAACTGAATGCTTTCGACAATCGCCAATAATACATTTCGAGGGGCAGTACACTGGGATCGCTTATTCAGCCGAGGCGTTTTGCAATCACTTTTCAATTTCGAGCTGATAGAGTGCGCTCGACTGTCGAGCCGGAATCCACAAGAATTAGGACGGAACTGAGTGGATTCGTTGTGACAAAAGACGAGGACTTTGAATTTTAGCAATTTGCGGTCGAAGGATGATTAGAATGCTATATTCAATAATTAGGGATGTTTAGAAGATGGAAGAGAGTAGAACTGAGAATTTAGAATTTTCCTTTTTTCAATCTTATGTCTTCGAAGAGAAAATAAGATTCTGTAAATGTAATAAAAGTGGCTAAAGTTAGTCGCCGTTCAAAAAAGTTTGATTCGTCATATTTTTAACTTCGAAGACAAAACTAATCAGACCTCTTCATCATTCATGGACATCCACAAATACATTTCATTTCAGTGATAAATTTGGCTAGAACTTAAAGAAAAATCATTCTTTTTCTGAAACCCATTCTCGAAAGGTGATAAAACGGTCGCATTTGCCAAATGAGTCCCTAATCTGGCAACTTTAACCCGATGAATAGTCTTAAGAGCAAAGTTAGCGGGATTCGCGCGGTAATCGAATTATAACTACATTTGATTACTCCAAACACGAAACGTAGTCTCGCCGCCACTTTATCTTTGACTCGCATAATAAATAATTAGCGGCCTCGTTCATTGGCTTCGCGTTTTCGTCGCGCGAAACCAAGCGACGGTATTTTCAGCGCGAACCGATGATGAGTTTCGATCGGCTGCCGCGAGATGGCGTCGTTTAACGGGTCTTATCGCATTAGGTCGCCCGGAATGACACCGCTTCGGTGGCTCTTCGGAATTGGGAAGAGCGACGCGGAAAACGATTCATTTCAATTTCGGCTTTAATTGCGCCCACTGGCCGTTCCATTGGCATTTTCAATCAAACGCCCTCTTATCGCTCCTTTCGGTTCACTTTTCCCGACGATTATTCCCCTTTCGACTTCGTCAACTCAACGCGACGAACCGGCAATAAGACTCCGCCAAAACAATAACCCGATTCTGAATTTCGATTACCGTGGGGCCCACAAATCTTGGATACTGTCGCCATAAATAAAAACGTCCCATCGAGGCATTCCCCGTGATATATCATATATATAGTATACCCAGTCACGATATTGCGGCAGTTCTGTTTGTGTTCAAGAGGTATATACGGCATTGATCTTGACGTGCATATTCACGAGGACACATCAGAAGCGCAAAAATTGGATCGCGGAAAGTCGGCGATTTTTCGTCGGCGAAACAAAGCGTCTTTCCATTGGGTTTCGTACACGGATCTGATATAAACGACTTTCATGCGGAATTCCTTTTAAGAAAATTGATATTACCAATCATCTCGGTTCATTATGATTTATGGGTTGGATTCCCTCAAAAGGGTGTTAATGAAATTGTAATAAAATGCCTTCCTTTCTTTCTCCCATTTTACTTTGTTAACTTTTGTGCTATACTTTTTCTATGTTCAGCAAAACTAACATACTAAGTTAAGGATAATATACGTAATAAGGATTTCATTCAACTAAACTACCAGACAAAACTGATTCGTTTGACACGACTTATTTAGGTTAAAATAATATTTTAATTACTTCACAAAACTAATTTATTTGATCAATCTAATTCTCTTAATTAACTTTGATTTGACTTAACTCATCTAGCAAATCTAAACTCGACTTATTCCAACTAATCTTTGTTCTCTTCGCGTTCGGACAGCTCATTCATTCATCCCTCTCCACATCCGTGTGTATGCGACTTCGCCCGAGTTTTTCCGCGCTTTCCCTTTCGCCGTTTTTAATGGATCCGATCGTCGCCGGACTTATCGACCCAGCGCGGATACGCCGGCCGGCCGAAATCGAGCGACGCGCGCGATACAATTAATTTTTGCGCGATCCCCGACGACAATAAATCAGCGCGCAATCGCGCCGGGGCGATAGTCGTTTTGACTCGCAGCCGTTTTATCGCCGAGCGCGATTTATCGTGCGCGACTCGGGGAAAGCCATTTTCCTTCGCGGCCGGTTACAGATACGAGGCACAATAAGCTCGGGGCACGTGAGCGAGTCGTTGCAAAGTCCGTCGTACGAGGGAACGGACGAGGGACGCTCGTCGCCGTGTGGGTGCACGCGCGCTGTTCGGATGAGAGATCGATACGCCGGTTTTTGCGGTTTTAGAGCACGTTATGCACGCAGAAAAATATTACGTTAAAATTTTGTAATTTGGCGGCAGCTTTGCGATGGCATGTTGTTGCAATTCGGATGGGATGTGTCGTATTAAAAATTTCAGAGTGAGAAAAGTGTTTATTTAAAATGTTTTAGATTTAGCACATTTTGATTAAAATTAGGGATTTAAATTTAATTAGATTTAGGGAATTTTACCACTCCCTATACACTTTTAAAAGTGTATAGGGAGTGTGTTAAAAATTTACGTGTGATCTGGAAGATTTTTTTTCCCATTTCGTATGATAAGTTTTGGAAAATAATGTCAAAACAGTACACCATTTTGAGGTTACAATATTTTATAAAAAGAATACTAATTTTATCTGATGTACTCAAATAAGATACTTTTCAAAGTAGTTGTATTCTAAATTTAATTTTTCGTCCTAGACTCCTTCTATTGATTTCTCATCTACAATATTATTGATTTTAAGTTGCCAGAAGGCGTAATAAGTTTCACTATTTGAAATACCAGCATTTCACCTTTTAAATACCGAAACTTCAATACACGTATTTAAATTCCGAACTCGCGAAATTTAAATAAGTGAAACGACACTTACTGCAACCGTATATTCACTCACTCAGAACGTTATGAGTTGTCGAAATAGAATGAGTGACCAGCACGTAATGAATAAATGAAAAAAGCAACGTATGACATAACTGAAACCTGAAAACAAATGGAATTCACTGCTGTTCTACTGACTAAAATTTCCATACATTTAGTAAAAACTGAGGCACCTTGCTTTTTAATATTACACTATTTAACTATTCACAAACGCAATAAAAAACTTAATTGTCCGACTCTGTTACCCGATAACTCAAATAAATTTGCTCCACGCACTCTTCAAATTCATTTTTTTCAAAATTCCAAATTATTCATTTCCTTTCACCCACTGCAAACCTTCATAAAACAATACCCATTCTTTACACACCAGTACATTTCCCCCCTTTTCCCCAACCCCATCACCGTTCGAAAAACCGCCGAACCGCTCATCGGCGTCGGACCGTAATTCGTCCGCTTTGATTACACCCCGGCAGCGTCGTTTCCAAGCCTAAATGCAAACGAATCGTCAATAAAAAATTCGGTGCCGGCGTTCGTGAAAGGAAAAGTGGAGCAAGGATGAGCGCGTCGTTTCATCTTTTCATCGTTTTGTCGCAGATGAAATTGCGCGTCGCTCCTTCCCGATTCCCTTTGCAGCGTCTTTCTCCGCAAACTGCAACTCTTCCGTTATTCTTCCGCATTAATCGGCCGACGACGAAAATCGCGCTGAAAATCGACTTCTCACGAACGCCGCCGAGAAGGGTCCTGCTGCCTCCGATTATTATTCTATTTAATAATTATACCGTGACGGCTTCTCGGAAACCGAGCCACCCAAATCGAGCGGGCCGCTGGTGTTGAAAAAAGGAATCGCGCCGGGCGACAGAGACGTTTACGGCTTAGGAATCACTTCATCCGAGAAATTCATGCACTCTGTGTTGGTGAATGATGTAACACGCGAGCTCGGATAGACTCGTTCGCCCGCACGCCGATCTTATCGAAATTCATATTTTCGCCGGCAATTTATGAATCGGTTCAGTAGCTCATTATGCGGAATGCTACTCAACGAGGTCCTTGCGTTCGGATATTGGCACATGGAGGCAGGGAAAGACAGTTATTTGGTACACAAAGTGAGACTGATTTGAGCAATTTATTATCGGTAGTAACACTTTTCGTTTTGGCAAATACGTGATTAGTTGCTTCAAGTAGTTTTTTTACTCTAATTGAGGTTAGGGTAGACATATTGAAGAAAGAATTACGTTGGATAAAATGAGTCAAGAGAGATGAAAGTGGGAAGAACAGAATTTAGGTAGGTCCTAATTTCTAAGTTCTAAATTTAGGTAGGACTATCTATTGGGAGGAAGATGGATTTCGTTCAGTTAACAATAGGGTAGTTTTAGAGGAACATAAAGTGAAGGAATGATTTATTTATTCATTCAATCAACTTAGAGTCTAGTTGCTACTGATTCTCTATCTAAACTTACTGTAAATACCACTCTGAACATATAACACTCCTCACAACATATACTACCCACTTAACAAAACTTTTTACACTGAACCCCTCTAATTGACGTCAAATCACAACTACCGAAGACACTAAACCCAACCGATTTTATCAGTTATTCACTGCCTCCTAGCCAGCCTTCCCGACACCAGCTTCCACAAAACCCCTCCGACCATTTCTCCCACCGTATCTCCCTCTATCGTACGAACCGTCGTAAACTAAAAGACGCGCGATAGCGTAATTGAATCAGACTTGGCGATTCGCGACGACCGAACTAACGAACGCGATATACAATTACCGGGATCGCATTACTTTTCATTTGCGAGTTATTACGGTCCAGCCGGATTTCTCCGGTAGTCCGTTCGCCGGCTGTTTATCCCCGATGCAGACGGATTACCGCAATAACCCCGGAATTCGCGGCGAATCGGCGTCTGAACGATTTCGGTTCGGCGTAAATAGCGCTTTTCCTTTTTGTCGACGAGAAAAGTTGGCCGCCTCGGGGAATAATGAAGCGGCGCCGAATTCCTTTGTCGGACCGGCTCGGCCCAGGTCGTTCACAAAATCGTTGACAAGTCCATGACAAATAATCGATAAACGCCTGTAATGGCAAGAGGCGAGTCCCGATCGTTCTTTTTTAGAAACAACAAGTTTTGTTTCACCGTAAAACAAGCTTTTCCGGGCTCGAATCTAGTTTTTTTCTTCTTTAGTATTAGGGATATGTGTCCAATTTTCTATTACTTATAAGATTTTTTGATGACTGAAATATGTTATTTGTAACAGAGACTATCGCGATCGATCGATTAGAGCAAGACATGTTATTTTTTAATTCGTATAAAAAGACGGCTTCCAGGTCAACAGGTTATTGTCTCCAGTCGGATGTATTTGTAAACAATTCTAGATTTACATCGTTTGTTTACATTATAACGTTATGTAAACAAACCTTTGTTTACATCTCATACTTATGTAAACAAACCTTTGTTTACATCACATACTTATATAAACAAACCTTTGTTTTCATCACACACTTATGTAAACAAACTCTTGTTTACGTCTCTTGTTTACGTCTTATTTACATTTTCCTTTTGTTTGTAAACATCGACATGTCCTTTTTTCTTATACCCTTTCAGTAACAAGTTTCATTTCAAACAAGATTGTCCAAACTCAAATCTATTTCTTTACTGGATTAGATCTCCTTTCCACTTGTCTTATTAGGTTTAATATAATTTTTTTGATGGAAAAAGGTGTGTGGTTATTTGTAAGAGACCTAATCTCACGTTCGATCTAATTTAAAGTGGACGGAAATGGGTCTCTCGGTTCACAACTTTTGAGTGTATTCAGGGCCGAAAAAAGGAGTCGAAATAGCCGTTGAAATCGACACTCGTCATCCCGTTAGCATTGTGCATATATAAATGCCTAATGAAGCTAGTAGCAATAACGCTTGTCGAATCCGGGAACGGTTTAGCGGGAACCATCGGATTCGTCGCGGAAAAAGGGATTCTTTCGGTGCGGCCATCCATGCTGAATCTATAGATTCGGGCGAGGGGCGGGCGCGTTCCTTTGCGGGCCTTTTTTCACGGTTGCGCGCCAAGTACCTCGTCTGTGTAATGTATATTTCCGATTGTCACGGGTGCGGGCGCTGGCGCGTTTATGGCGCCTTTGTCGACGACAGATGCTCCGGCACGATCAAGACGTTACCGATGAATGAGCGGTTCGCCTTTCCCGCTAATCCGCCAATTGCACAGCCGATTTCGCGCGCGTTACGCTACGGCACCGGAAATCGGCGGAATGAGATGTTAGACGTCTTTGGCGATTTGGGAGGGAATGTCTGGAGAATAGTTTGGAGGTGTTTGTTCAAAAGGTGGCGAATGTCTTTGAGCAGTTTAAACGTGTTTTGAAAAGTTGGAACTGAGTATCGCAAGTTTAAACATGTTTGAAAATATCTAAAACTGAAATTTTAGGATTTTTGCAAAGAAAAGAAAATGAATGAGAAGTTTAAAAATGTATATTAGAGGATAGAATTATGTTTGAAAAAAGTTATTTTATTATACAATGTTCGAAAATATTTAAACAAAGAATTTTAAACTGCGGAATTTCTTCACAGACCTTCTCAGACCTTTTCAGATCCTTTCCAAACTGAACAATCATTGGACTCAACTACTATCCTCAACAATGTATTTTCGAAACTTCAAATTAGCAGAACGAACCAACTAATTAGCAAAACAAAAGACACGAGTCAAGTATATTCACCTGTACGAGCCAAACATTCCCCAATTAGTAACGCGCTTAATTTGTCAAAAATTCGAAAACGCCGGAGGTGACTGAAACTCTCGTTAAAGGAAACGCTCGAACAATGATTGACCCGACAATTGACTGTGTCATCGTAATTTACATGGAAAAAATCCTCGTTAGGCATGGCCGCCTCGTTTTTCCTTTCACGCAGCCCCGGTCCAAAGGTTACAGCTTTTTTATCGAATTTTAGACCCGACTCGCAGCACAAAAACGGTAGTGACTCGAAATGCACTCTGCAGCCACTTTTGTCAGAGTGCGCTGATGAGTCGGGGCTTGAGCGTAAAATTAGATGATTGATACTTTCGGTAATAATGCCGAGGGAAGGCCGAAACGTACCTGACGGCAATACTCAAATGGTTTGGAAACCATTTGAGATACCTTTACAATTAGTTACGTTTTATTTAGGCCACCTCTAAGGCAATAACACACAATGAGGGGGGCGAAAGAGAAAAATTTCTCTTTGTCCAATTGCCTTCCGGTTCGCCCAATTCAAATCTGAAAATTCTGCCGAATCTCCTCTCTGACTCAAAAGTGCAAATCAACAAGTGACTTCCCTTGCGAGGCACGAACCCCTAGTCAAAGAAATTTGTCGACAAGGTAATTTAACCGAAAAAAGGGGCGAAAAAAGATGTCCGACCGCACGTACTTCCCATGGCGCAAGAATTTCCGGTATAACGCGGCGCGCGAATTCGAGAGGGCGCATTCAGAAATTCATGGGAACCGAAACCATGAAAGTTCGTATGCGCCGCGCGATATATGCAACGCCGAACGCTGCAACTGCGAGAATGTACGGCGATGCGCGCGAGCGTTTCGGTGTCTCGGTCCCCTGTGTGTGTGTGTGTAAAGACGCGTGGATGTGTGCGCCGGATGAATGCAACAACGAAGAATGCCGCGTTCCGTCGTACGAAACCAAATATTCCTGAGCCCCTTTACCCTTAGTCGTATTTAATTCGCGTTTTGTTCGCGCAGGCATTCCTTCGGCATTATGCGCGCGCCGTGTCCTGATTAGCATAAACGCTAATTACGATGCCAACTAGGCTGCAACCCAATGACTGCACGATCATGCCCATCAATAAAGGCGTTCGCGCTTTTTATTTATTTGGCGCAAAATGTGGGTATGCATTCAAAAAGGCGTCGGCGAACGAATTTCCAGTTCTTTTAAGAAATTTGACTACTTTTTAGTGAAATTAAACGAATTTAGTAATATTTGGAGATTGTTGATGAGAAGCCATGACGTTTAATTTAGTTAGCTGATGAAGTTCAGTTTAGCCAACTGACGAAATCCAGTTTAGCTAACTGGCGAAAATTGTGTTAACCAACTAACAAAATTAGTCTTGCTATTTAATGAAATCCACTCCTGCTAAGAAGAGTAAGATGAAATTCAGATTTTATCACTGATATAATTTCATTTTACTGCTTGTCAATAAATAGATTTGCTAAATAACAAAGTTAGCTTTGTAAACTATTAGCGAGATCCAGTTGCCAAGCGATGATATTGGATTTAATTTACCGATATAACATTTGCTAACTGATGAAATTAGCAATTACTAAACCTGAGTAATTCAAACTAATTATCTGCATTAATTAGTTCGAAACATTTTACCAGCAATTCACGCCCTCGCCTTTAAAACCCCGCATCGTTCAGAAACCGACCCATTATTCATCGCATTGTATGTCCTGATTAAAAACGCTTCAGCGTCGATTGTGCCGCAACGAAATTTGCCGATCGCAAACGTTACGTCGGCAAACGCAATTTGCAAAAAAGAAAGGAAATTAATGAATTTGTCACGGGGAATTAATTACCGCGGGACACCTGTCGTGTATTCACTCGGCGCGAACATTAACAAACAATTGCGCGAAAAAGTTTCAATTAATTACACAATGATGTGGAATTGTCAAACGAGGGAGGGACGCGTCCGCGCGCCACCCACGTTTCCAGACTCGCAGCGATTCAAACACTATTGAGCGCTTTAAACGCTCGTTAAAAAGTCATTAACGATTCGCCGGTGATAACGAACGCGCCTTTTTACGAGTTCCTTGGTCGCCGGCGCCTTTTTCCCCCGCGTCTCGCTCGTTCATTTGTCAACTTTTCAGTCCGCGAGAACGCGCCTTTTGGATTCCATGACGACCCGTTTATTGTTTCATTGCCGTTCTCTTGCTCGCAGACTAATTAATGCCGCGATCAATCAATTAAAGGAAGACACGTGTAGACGCCATTACCTGCGTTCATTTTTTCGTACAATTATTGTATTGAAAAAAACACAAAAATTTTCAAGTGGAGATTCACCTAAACACGCCTTTATTTACTGTCAAATTGTAGGTAAACATTCCTTTGTTTACGTTTTTTATTTTTGTATAGGGCTTTATTTACCTCCGTATTGAATGTAAACAAATATGTGTTTACATCATTCTTTTGTTTGTAAACAAAGGTCTGTTTATATCTTTCTTTTGTTTGTAAACAAACGTCTATTTATATCTTTCCTTTGTTTATAAACTGATTGGTGTTTACATTTTGTGCCTGTATAAATAATTAACGTAAATAATTATTAGAAAGAAATTAGAAACAATTAATGTAGCAAAAGATCTGTTTAACTTTTCAAACTGTTTTACGATTAATTTTCTTTAATACAGAGCGATATCGTGTCGACGTTAAGGTGATTACCGAATTCAACGAAACGCAAGTTGAATCTTAAACTTAGTTAAACGGCAATATCGCGGCACAGGCGTGCTTTTGATATACATTTAATACAGAATATCCTTGATATAGACGATATTCTCGTGATGAATTTTGACATGCGTCACACGCACGTGTCACTCACTGCAGCTGGAACGAGACGCGCCACCCGTTCCTCTTCTTCACTCTCTTCTCCTGCGACCCCTACACACGTGACATGTGCACCACTTGCACGCACACAAACGACTTCTCGCCTGTATCCAAAACATACTCGGTGGCCGGGAAATTCAGCAGCGCTTCCGTAATAAAATATTCGACCAATTAGCAGAATGTTTTGTAAGAGCTGACCAATTGCAGCTTTCAATTACACGTTAATTTGTAGCTCAATTTGCGTGTGCTGTTTCCTCTTAGTTGCAAATGTCGGTTTTTTATGATTTTAAATAGTACTTAAAAGATGAAAGCGCAAAAGGCGGTGGATAAATTGATTAAGGAAAATGAGAAATTTGTTATTAGTATTTATATAAAAAATTCTGAAATTTTTCAAAGAAATGTTGACATAGAAGACCTGAAAGGTATTCCAGATCTAAAGGTGTTCTCTAATTTTGATACACTGATAACACCTCTAAAGTTGCACTAAGTGTTTCGATACTTATAATAGTAACCTCCTACAAACTTGTCAAACCGATCAGACTCATTGAAGCAACAAAACAAACAAAAACCTCTCCGTCACCCTCAAACACTCTATCCCCATCCAACTCGACCATACGCACTTTACACCCGACAATATCACCGCCGCATTGTCTGTATCATCCTCCCCTGCGATCGCAATCCCCGTTGACTCTCCTGATCGAAAATTGCTCGGAGAATGGGCGATTTTTTTTCCCCCGCGATGACTCGCCGCGAAAAATCGCGCGCGACAATGCGCAACCAGTGTCCGCTGCCCATTGACCTTCGCCGATGATTCGCCGGCGATCAATACGCTCGCCGGACAATACAATCAGCAGTTCATTGTTTCCCGTCGTCGATTCTTCCCGCGGCGTAATTAAAACGCGGCCTTTCGAACGCACCCGCGAGCAAACAATTGCTCGTTTCCCGGGCGACGCTTCGCTCAAATATTGGCCCGCCCGACGAAATCTCGAGTGCTTTCGGGATTTCGTGTCTTCGTCGCACGTCACTCGGCCGGAAAGATTGCGCGCCATTTTTCGATCTGGGTCGTAAGCAAACACTCGGCCGGCTTTACATTTTCCGGATGCCCGGTAATCTCGTGCGATGATCCGCCTCGGGACAAAGCTAACATGGCCCACCTATGAGTCAAACATGCTCGGGAATCAGGTGGACGTCGACTTTGCCGGGCCGCGGGGGTTTTCAAAAGAAGAGGAGTGTTACGAGATGTTTGGGGAGGACGCGACTTCGGGGATCTTCGCGGCGAATGTGGGGTAATCCGGGGAGGGAGGGGAGGGGGTTGCGAGAAGGAGGCTGAGAGAATTGTTTGAGAGAAATGCTTTGTTGAGTTTGCGAATTAGATTGTTTCAGTTAGATCGGGAATTGGGGATTGTGTGGGATACCAAAAGTTGTATGGTTTTGTAGTCATTTTTACCATGTTTTAAAGCCACACTCTAAAAACAATCCTCTGATAATTAGAAGATTACTCTTATAATTAGAGGAATATTCTTCTAATAAGTGGAATATTCTTATTATGAGTGGACTCTTCTTAGCGTAAAAGGATTTTCTAACAATTTTTGTCAGTGCAATCTTCGACAAACATTTGTTGCTATTTTTGGTCAAATTTTGTTAGGGTACCCTACCCCTAAAAAGTCGAACAAATGTGTTAACTCTAAATGAACTGTATACATCAATCCCACTATGTTTTAGGTTATGGGGCTCACTTAGAAATATTTTTAGCTCACTTAGAAACGAAATGATAGAGGGTATCCTGCTCTCCAAAAAGTCGAACAATTTTTTAGTTTCCAAATAGAC
>JABFPB010003506.1:0-16922 GCA_022817645.1 Ceratoteleas bidentatus
TTCCCGTGCACTTGTTGTGAAAAATATCGTACGCAACACGGCGGGAAAGGCGATTCCCGACTCGTTCCTTGTAACACTCGGCTTCGCCTCGTGCTACAATACACTCGTCGGGAATCGCCTATTTCCCGCCCTAGTTGCGTAATATACTATTTCCTGCAAATTATTAAAGAAGAGCTTGTACTCAATCAATCTAAAATAATCTAAAGTAATTTTTTTGGAAAAAGATGAAAATAGCATTATCACTTGCCAAAAGATGAAAATAACATTATCACTTTCTTATAGATGTTTCAGAAAAAAGACACCGAAAGAATACCATTTCTATCTGAAGTGTAGAAATGTTTGTTTTCGGAGAACGACAATTTGTAACATTTTCTTTTTGCATATTTAAAGAGTATTTGGTGTGGAAGTTTTAGAGAAGGACTGAGAGGGAAGGAGAGAGAGAGATATGATTTTGAAAGGTAAACTGAAATTCCGGTTCAATTCACTTAATAGTTCAGTAATTGTTAAAGAATTTGGAAAAAAAGTCTTAAATATCTCTTTAAATAGCAGATTTTATCGTCTATGTTTTTACAGCCTAACTGTACAGTCTGTACTCGTAAAAAACACGTCAATATGATTTTTGCTATGTCTTACAGAGTGAGAGGAAATTATTCAAAAAAAAAATTAAAATGTCAATTTTACAGTGAATTTACCTGCCATCAAGTATTTTACTCGAAGAAATATAGTTTGTTTTAAAAGATCATATCGTTACTATTCAAAACGCTCTATTATGTTTTGAAATTAAGGAGAAAAACTGTTTTACCGCACAACACTTCTTTTTGCAGAGTGATTAACAATATTAAAAGTAATAGATTTAGTTTAAATTTCAAATTAAAAATGAATATTTATGTATAATTTTGTATAACAAATCTAAAATAATATATTAATTTATTTATGGTTGAAAATCATGTATTAAAAAGTTTATGTATTGAATAAGCATTCATCCTGTGTTTCTCAACCAAATACATCTCTCCTACATAAATAATAAATGAATTCACCAAACAGTCAATCACTCTCCAATTATCATTCGCCAGAATAAAGCCACCAGCATTACAAATTCTCCCTTCGCGCGATATTTCCCTCTGCTCTGACAGCATCGAAAACTCCATTTCTCACAACCAACGAACCTCGATTACCAGAATCAAACGCACGTCTGGCAAGAGGTCATTGTGAATCGGAACTTTTATCTAGCGCCTCTTATCTCTCCAGCCCGGGTGATAATGCTTGATTAAATGTTCGGTGTTTGAACAGAACAGAACATATTCCAAGGAAGCGTCTGTTTATTTAACGTGCGTGGTTAGGAGTTGTTTGTGCTGTTATGCCGATCGCGAGACCGATGTTTGTTTAGATAAAAATGCATTACCCGCTGGCAGCTGTACGATTTTTGATGGCCCACCGTCGTCTGCGGAATTTCGACCTCCGCAAAACGTTCAGTCGCTCGAACCGGATTATGCCCGTAGGTTATTTAAATTGAATCGATAGCTGAGTCGTCGCAACGACGGTAATTATTGGATCATTTTGTTTGTGACTTATATTGTCTGGCGGTCTCGACCGAGTGCTTCATAAAGAATTGACGAGACTCCGCTGCCAATTGAAAAATTGCAGTCACCACGCTGACGGCTGGAACTGACTTTTTGCCGCATTTTCATTCATTAATTCAATCGTTTAACGAGTCTGTTATTCCTCTCCCGACTCGTCGGATTGACATTTCGCAGACGAAATCGATTCGCAAAGTCTTTCGTTTCGTTCGATACGAATCTAAACGAAAGAATTTGTTTTTCGTGAGGGGAAAAATTACTTTGAACAAGGCGGGAATTGTGCGGTGAGGATTTTTTTATGTTCAACACATGTTCGACAATTTCAGCGGTTATATAACGTTTACAGCCTCTTTTTCGACGTTACACGCACAGTAAAAACGGGCTAAGACGTTCATTCGGGTCTTTTTTCACCCGATCGCTCGAGTTTCGGCTCATTTGAAAATCCCTTTCGGCACTCTTCTGGTAATACTTCGTCTATTAAAGTGTCACGCGAATAATTTACAGTTGTCAGCGTGATTGCGCGAACGCACCACGATCTTCGGGGAAACATTTTCCACGGCTGTAAAAGCGGTTGTGTAAACATTCACGATGCGAGCCGTTCGGTTTAGTCAATTTGTTTAGCTTTGCGAAGATGGAACTGTAACTATAAATTACGCGGCAATGGCTGTCAGCCGAGTTCTGACGTTTAGAAAAAAAATTATGTGAAACACTTGGTTCGAACGTACTTAGTCATTCGATGCTGATATAGAAGTGCTCGATGTTTTCTGAATCAATATTATCCGACGATAGTGTTTTATGCACGTGCCCATTACTCTTTTTATTTACTTATTTACGTATTTTGCTGTCGGATAAAGTGTTTATTTTCCAAAAATTGCACCAGAGAAATTTTGTAGCATTAGACAATTTAAAACATCATTTACCGCTTGTTACAATCGAATAAAACCATTGCAAGAACACATTATAGTTCTCGTAAATAATTTTTAATCGATGGCATTGAGACGGTTTCGTTGTCAAACTTAGCACAGATTGAGCCCAGTTGACCTCAATAGCTTCAAAGTAACTCATTGTTCCGATCGCATTCTATTTAGATCAGTTTGTAGCGCCGAAAATAGACCAATTTGGCTTTTCAAAACAAACCAATCGCGGAATTTGTTTCAGACCTTTGCACTCCTACTTGCAAAGGTCTGAAACATTAACATTTAATGCTAAACAAACGCAATCAATCGTCCTAAACGACAAGCTTCGATCGCGCAATTGTATAAACACTCAAACCCCAACAAATGACGTATCTGTTCAAATCGACTGTTCATAAAGGTTTGCCAATAAAACAATAATTTTTGTTGCACTTTTTAAAACTCTCCCTCTCGGTACGTACACTTCGTCGAGTTCGAATTTCAGATCGACCGGCAAAATATTGACATTACACTTTGACACGCGATATTTTGTCCTAAAATAACGAAACGAATGCACGATGCAATATTTCTCGAATAACACGTTTCAGCGGAGAATTTACTGGGTAAGACACGGAACATTGACTTGCGTTTCGCAAAGTGCGCTTTTTTGATCGAACGGCGGTTGCCAATGCAATCAAAAGTCCGACCTTGCGAAACTGCGACGAAAAAATGGTCCCCCGACAACCCATAAACGTCTCATTGCGCTCTTTTTGCCCTTCGCGTGGTAATCTATTTAAAACGGATCGTCAAACAAACGACAAGCTGACGCCGAACATGTGTGTGAAAATCGCCCTCTTCCCCTGCTTTCTTGCTTAATCATAATAATTACCGACCAGGGATCGTCCGCTAAAGTGTCAGTCAAATACTTTGCTGCGCGAAAATTGATTTCGCGTAATTACGCTGAGCCGCTTAACTCGTGCTTTCCGAGGTCCAATTATACAATAACTTTTTCGAAGTTGCACGTTCGATCATCTTTGGTTTGTCGAAGACGGATGAAGTTCTCAGTTGGAATCCGCTTTCCCGGTAAAGTCTTGGCTTTTCATTCGGAAACGCGGAATAATTTATCACAAAAACGTGCGGGCCCTACGCTTTTTCCGTAAATTACGGTTCGCTTGATTCGACGAAAATTTTGCCCCGGAAGCCACGAAAATAAAAATGATCTATCGTCGTGCGCCGACCAGAGCGGAGCTGAAAAAACGACTCCATGTCCCAGACCGCGGTCATTAACAAACCCCGTCAAAACAGTCGAATCCACGTTGAGCGAAAACATTCATGACAATACGTATAGATGACTTTTCGAAATTTCGGTTGGAGTGATTAAATTACTTGGAAGTTAGTCAAATTGTTTGGTCAATATTGGACTATTAAAACTAAAACATTTAAGCAGAATAAGCATACCTGTACTTAGTTTTATCATTTATTAATAACAATTCACTTTATTAGCTGATATATTTTATTATAGTTCTGTTATGAATTCACATGAAAACAATAGTTTCATATGATTCCCTAAAACATACATTATATTTGCATAAAATATTTCAGATATTTCTATATACCAGTACGGTCGGTGCGCACTGGTATATTTGAGCCGACAAACACATTTTTTCACAATATACCACTTTTTTATCGCCACGTCCACCATTTCCAGATGGAAAAACTACACATGCCAGTTTCCCGTGAATTTCCGAAACTTTTCCCCAGTTTCCCACGTAAACGGACGCGATTCCGATGCGCGCACAAAGGCCCAAGTTCGGCCGTGAACAAGCGTCCTCGGCACGCAGATCCGCGCCATCTGTTCGAAAATCGCGCGCTTCCTCCGCTTTCTTGTATTGCTCCTTAATCATACAGATTACGCCGAACCGACAGATGACGTGCCGGTCGTCTTTATCGGCGTAATAGCGCGGCGCTGTTTACGAACAGATGCGCCGCGCGAATCACCGCGAGGGCCCGATAAGGCCCGCACGGGGTTCCGTTTGGCCTGTTTTTTGCCCGGTTTTTGCCCCTTTCGGGGTTCCAACACAGACCATTATGCGCTGCGTCCGATAAAACTTGACCCCATGCGTGGCCTTAACGACGTCTGATTAATCCATTAAAGCGCGCGAAGGCTGTGTTTTCGAGCGCTATTTTCAACGCCTCGGCGTTTCCTGCGCGTTGCTCTTTATGTCCAGACTTTTGTACCGGCAGTATACATGATCGGAGTAGAAATCGCGGCCCCCAGTGAGAAAAGAACAAATGGCCCAATATTGGCCCGATTCTGACACTCTGGCGTGACGTTGTCATGCCAATACTGGACCAGAGTTGGCCCAGTTCTGGAACCTCTGGTACTCTGGCAATTTCCTACTGGGCCGGCTGATTAATATTATTGTCCCCGGGAAAGTCGCGCGAAAAGAAGATATGTCGTATCAGGATCGGATTAGAAGGAAGATTAAGTTGAAAGGGGTTTTGAGGTGCTGATTCTGAATCTATTAAGGAAAGCGTTGATGTTTTCTTTTTTTTATTTATGCGATATATAACGTATTACTAACATATGTAAAAGGGAAAATGTGTAATCAATTCGTTACGATCGGTAGTCTGGTGATAAAGTCAGTCAAAATAATGTGTAATTTGACACTTTTACAGTGTAGCATGTACTGTTACTCATGTTTAATGTGAATATTTTACATACTTTATATGTACCTATATATACGCGACTCTGAAAGGTAACAGTACAATTTTACATGAAGATTTATTTGTCATGAAATAATCAATTTCTTTTAATAATATTATTCTTTTGCTTGAGTTAATATGTTGTATTTTAATAAAATAAACGAGGATCAATTTTCGGGTAGCTTTAATTCATTCATTTCATACTTTTCAAAAGGTCAAAGTTGAAAATTTAACATTTTAGGACATGCATGTTTAACCAAAACTTATTTTTTATCTTATTATTTTCGAAGAGTTTTTTCGAAGAATTCTTTATGATTATTTTCTGCGACGGAATAGTCAAGTTGAAAGAGTTTAGAGAAAAGCTTTCGCATGATGAATTATTTTCGCACGAGTGTATGCTGATTCGAATAAACATCAGCGCGTCACGAAAAATTACATAAAAGTAAACAGAATCAGATTAACATATTTGACTACATGAAACTGAATGGAAAAGGTTGTGGTCTATCATCACGCGCTGATGACAGTGATTCGCCGTGGAAAATCGACAGCATTATTATAATTGACATTTCGTACGCTGACGTGTTTTTCCGGCCTGCTGAAAAAGTCGTCGATTTTCGAAAGTTGCAATTTATTAAATAAATCATCGCGAAAGTCGCCCAAGTTGCTAATTCGCTTTAAATGAAGTAGCGTGCGAAATAAAAAGGAAATTACACGTTCCCCCCGCGATAATTAACTTTATAAACGTACTTCATTGAAAGAATAAGTCGAAATGGAATAAACTCGCTCTTATCCGACTTTCTTTCGAGCTATCTGATGCATGGCGTTTATGCCATTTTTATGGTCGCCTTGCGTACTGACAATTGCACATATGCCACCGCGAGTTTTTTTGGCCGCGAAAACGGCTTTCGTCGAATAATCGCGGCCAAATAACTTTTCAAAGAAAATATAACAACGCGTTTCACAATTGGGTCCATAATTAAAATTATTCATGAACACTTGAAATCACCTTAATTCGCATACATGTTAATTGCAGCGCTGCAATATAACAGTATTTCGATACTGACGGTACTTTTTCGTTACATACACAGTTCTTTTTTCAACAGGCAAATCGATACTGTCCATTCTGACTTAGTGATAAGCTTCACAATCAAATGTCTGGCCTGACTTTTATTTGTACACGAATATCTCGGAAGACACTGAGACTGTTGCAGGAGTTTCACCGTTTCAGAAATATTTTATCTTATCAGCGAGTTCGACTATACCCACAAACTCAGACTACAGTTGCTAAGTTCGAATTCTGTTGATTCAATCCAGAATTCGTAAACGTCGGGGGACATTGACGATTCGTTTCCCGATTATTGGCGCGTTGTTTCAGCTTGCTATTATTTGCGCGAATCGCGAAGAATCAGCCCGACAAAGGACAATAAAGAAAAACTGGCCGTTTGGAAGCGAGTCTGATTCGATTATTTCACGTAACTTTGTGCACGCAATTAAAATAAATGTGACAAACAAAGTTTACCGTCGAATTGTTTTCGCGTCGAAAGTGTGCGTTTGATCGTGACCGCGCAATTAATGATGCGAATTGGCAATCGCTTTTTTCGGAAGTTGGTGCAAAACTGACGGCCAAAAAAGGCGCCGCTGCGCGCTGATAAATCGTAACGAAACAATTGTGTATATGCAAAGCCGAGCGAACGTTGCGCAACCGGATGTCCAATCCGTCGTTCAAATATTAATTTTGCAAAATTTCTCATTCATATGGACGTAACGCCACTTCCTGCTCTATCATTGCGAATACATTTTAATGCGCCGGTAGAACTTAGAGCGACGATTCGCGTCCGAATTGTGGGTCAGAACAACGGAAACGGGACTACTTTGTTTGTTGCACGATTTTTGTTACCGACTATTTGTGAAAGCAATTATGTAAGTTGAGTAAATAGAGCAAACACGCCGGCGAGTTTTTGCGATGGAAAAATGCAACGAATATACAAAAAACAAAGCAACGCGCGTGATTTTAATTCAGTAAACGGCGGAATTTGTTGAGGCGAAAATTCATCAAGAGATCGCTCGGACAAAATTGCAAAAAAATTGCAAAAGGGAGCGATAAAAGCCATCCTCTTCACTCCAATTAATGGACAATGAATTAACATGACAATAACAGCACTCGAAACTTAGCTGCAACCCTCGTTATGGAGCGGCTATTGTTCCGTTAGAAGCAAAAACGTGCCTCGGTGGATAAAACGGAGGAAGAAGTGTCACAGATACGGTGTCTGCTCTCACGCGGCATTGACGTATCTGTTTACAGGAAGTGCGACGTTTATTATTTGCCTCGCGAAATGTCTCCCTATTTGAAGCCAGCTCCGTAACAAAGTCGCGCAGGACTCGCACGCTTATAGCTATATTTTCAATCAACTTCTGTGCGCCATTTTCACCCGGTGTGTCGGTAATGTCCAAACAAAATTTTAACTTTTATAATGAAATTTAGGTTTATTTTTTTTGTAATTAGCATTTTTTACACTTTTTGCAGTTCAACCACCTGATTAATTGATACATGAAAAGTTTTTGACTGTGGTTTAAACTGAAACAAAATTCGAAAAGTTTGGAAGTCATGATTTGATTTAAGAGATTATTGAAAAAGGATTTAATGTAAAAGTTTTAATGTAAAAGGTTGAAATAACTGTTCATTAATGTTAACATTAGGCCAGGATTACTCACTCCAATTATCGAATGTGTAAAAAACAGTTGATGACAATTTTTATAGACTTTTCTAAGTTAATTTATAAGAAAATGAAATACAAATGAAAATGAAGGGGAAATGTTCTGGTTTTATATGCAATTACTGTTTTTATTTTTATGGATTAATTCTAAGAAGAAAAAGAAAGAAAACGAGATTCGAAGGTAACGTCTGCAAGAGTTGCAACATTGGAATAAAAGAAACGGAATTAGAGAAAGCTAGATAAAAAAGCTCGAAAATCAGTTGACGAAAGTTAGAGAGACTAGTAAATTAGCCAAAATCAAAAAAAGATGTTCGTATTGTATTACATAAGTGTTTATTGATATTTTAAATGTAACAATTTCAAAATATTAGTTATGAATAATAACGCCTATTAACCTAAAATATTAGTTTATTTAATATTCAAAGCATCCTTCATGGCATCCTAAATCAATCTTCTTTTGTTTGATAAATCTTGCGAAAAAAATTGTTATATGTAGAACATGCATAGAAAATGTATACATTAAATTCTAGTATCTGTATAATCTTTATATTCCCAATATTATATAAACTGCTTATAAATTGGGTACATGAGAACACGTTATCCGCGACAAAACATCGAAAATAAAAACGTGGGACACGTATGTTCCTAGTTCATCTTTGTTTCTAGACTTTTAGACTTTAAGAATTTGTTTACGCCATATTTAAACAAATTCTTCGTGGCAGTGCCGATTTGCATTGAGTAGACAGTTATGTAGAACTTTCTCACAATTGTTTATTTTGTACAATATTGTCATAGTTCAAGAAACAATTTCAATTCCTACAGTTTGTTTTAAATTTCAAACTTATCTAATAATACTAGAAGATAAATATTCTAAATCAATCTTCTTTTGTAGTTCGTCAAAATTCGATAAGAAAATATGTCGGAAACATAGTTTACTAGCCTTTCAAAAAAACAGGAAAAGCTCAGAGTAACACAAATTATCAGCAAGCGAAATCTGGTCCATGACAAGAGATCTAGGCATTGATAAATGAATGGTTTACCTGTGTCAGATCAGCCAGTTTCACATATCGAAAGACACTGACCTAAATGAACCTGTTTCTCATAAAACATAATCATTTTGTCTCGTTGAAAAGTTTACTCCGCTCAGGTAGTTATTATTTTATACCAGTAAAACATTATAATATCACCATAATTATGTACTGATATTGTAATATTGCAGTGCTATTAATACTGAACAGTGATTATTATTATTCATTTTGAATTGCAAAGATGAGTTTAAAACAGTTATTACCTTCTAAAAATACATTAAGACATTTGATATTTTATTGATTTAACTAGTTGATACAATGATTTAATTAAATCAACGAAAAATTTTCTGAAATAGCCACAATATTTCTAGAACTAGGAATATACTGTTTTGCGCTATAACAACGAAATAAGTCATTTTTCTTAGTGAACTCTTAGAGAAATTTCTTGAAACGCTTTGTAACCGTAAAATGTGGTAAAATGAGTTTTCCTTCATTATTAGAGTTTTTGTAACTGTATCAAAAAAATTTCATAAACCATTTCAGAGTTTCACTGGGAATTCTTGTAACAGTTGAACAACTCTATACTGAGAGAAATTTAAAGTCAACTCCACTTGACGTTGTACGGCTAAAACTACTTCTACTAATTCAGGGACAAATAAATAAAAATTATTAAGCCGAAACTGGCAGACTATTCCCAGCAGACTATTAAAAAAGTAGCAGTTCTCAACTTCAAAATCAATACAAAATATCTTATTTTGAGTTTGGACAAATACTAAAAGCGTTTAAAACTCTGAAAAATTAGTTTTGAATTGGGTCAAGAACCGCTACTTTTTTAATAGTCTGTTGGGGAATAGTCTGCCAGTTTCAGCTTCATAAAAAACGACAGTGCCAATGATTCGGTGTCCAAAAGTTATGTAAGCAAAACTAGACCTGTGTATCTTTTGGTGTCCATACAATACGTAACCAATGTTCGGTGTCCAAGAGATACCGAACATTTCTTATTTTTTACAGGGTTGGTATCCAAAAGTGACATATCCAAAACTAGACGTGTGTAACATTTGGTGTCCAAAAGTTATGTGTGTCGATATCTTGGTGTGTAAATTTTGTGTGTCCGATTTTGGTTGTGTGTACTATTTGTATTCCCAATCAGTACCCTGCCATTTTATCCTTTTAAATGAATTAATTGGAATGAAAGCGAAATCAGCAAAACACTAGCAATGTCCTTTTCGACATGGTTGCAGGTAAAAGAAAAAGCGCCGTGGAACTGCTGCAGGAGTCGAAGGCGTTCTATGTGAAAAGCGAGACGGTGCTGGACCGGAAGCAGGAGCTGAAGAACAGCGGGCACCTGCAGGTGTCGCAGGTGACGGCGCCCGGCGCGCCCCCTAGGCTCCTGCGGAAGTGCGCGAACAGCGCCCCCTGTGTGCAGCAGCAGCCGCAACAGCCGAGCCCGCAGCAACTGCCGCTGTCGCTCACGCCGCCCTGCTGCTGGGCCACGTGTCACGACCAGGACAAGAGTAAGGATCAAATTTTCATTCACCCAGGTTAGGCAATCGCGCCGCATCGATCCCCGACACGAGATACACGCGCTTCCGCCTTTGTCCCGCTTCCTTCTTAATTCATGCCCGGCGCCGCGCTCAATTGGGGAGCGAAAGTGATAGCCATCGCGTGCTCAAGTGATTTTTTCAAACCCTCCAACTCGATGGCCCGATTTGTTATCCGAGACGATGCATTGTTTCCGGCTCGTGCTCACAATGCCACGCCGAAACGACGTCACTCGCCGTCACGAAATTCGCTAAGACAAGCTGCAAATTGTTTAATATTTCCGCACGGGGAAAGCAAATTATCAAGACAGACGTTAGTTGTCGACACCTAGATTAAGTAGAATAATAACCAGATATTAAATACTGAATGGAGTCTACTCTACTACTGAACTACGAAACTATTACAACCTATCAATTACTCCATAAGTTGTAATCACCTATCAATAAATAAAAATCACGGAACGCGACAAGTAGAGTCAAATAACAGAAAAACGAGACCCTTTTCATACTGTCTCCATGAGAAAGGTCTTTCCCAAGACACATCATGGGCGGTTCTTTTCAAAGAGGGTTTAATAAGATACTTTATTTTTGAGGAAATTATTCGAGGAAAAGAATGTGAGAAAAGAAATGTGCGAAAAGTTAAATCGAAAAGTTGAGTTGAGATTTGTAATAGAAGGGTTTCGGTTAAATTGCAGAATGTGCGGTCGTTATGCGGTTTTTTGTTTAGTTCACGTCGATTAACGTTCTGCCATCATAATAGGATGAGAGTTTTTAATTGGACTATGAAGCATTATACATTTTTCAATTATTATTAAATATCTTATACACTATAAAAACTACTTCAGATTGGAAGTAATTCGTTTGTATTGCATTGCACTTGTAGATACTTATTATTAAATATTTTTTATTATACACATTCAAAGCAATATCGAAGCAATACTCTTACTGTAAGAGGATTTTCTGATAGCCTTTAAAAGGATTGTTCTCTTAGTGAACAGATCCTTTCAGATGTGTCTAAAAATCTTATTTACTTTCAATATATCATGAACATTAAATGAATAATCTAATCTACCAATCAAACACAAATTGCAAATGTACAGTGCTTTCTCCACTTTCTGTACTCTAATTCTCCGAATGTACAACGTCATTTCTGCTAAAAAATTCAAGATCCTCGCAAGAGTTGATTTTCATTATCCCGCGATCTGCGCATTTTTCATCCATGAATCGGCAATAAATCTCCCGTTCGAGTTCGAAGAAGAATTTAATTAGTTTAATGCGTCATTTGTCTGCATAATGCGAATGGATAAATTGCATTTGACACACGTATGGCTCTGTTTCTCGCGGTGAGTTGCTCGATTTTTTTGACGACTGAAAAATTGCCTCGTCGTTGCGTTTTTCAACAATCGGTCCGAACAAATTAAAGCTTGGTTGTTCGCGCACGAAAAAGCCGGCACCATTCGATTTTCGATGCGAAATTGTCAAATGGAATGGCAAACAGCGCGATAAAATGTGCAGACGGTTGAACGCGCGTTTAATAAAATTCTCATTAACTTCATTTATAAATAACGCCGCGAACGTGTGAACAACGATAATGGAAATGTCAACTGTGCTTGAGAGACAAATACGCCGGTCGAATCAAACTGCGATTTTTCATCGCGCGAACTAATCTCGGATATTCGTGAGAAATTTATTTAGCGGCGGATTATTGTGTCGCATATTTTATAGACGTTTCATGTAATTTGACCCAGATTCGTCAAGATTAATGGAACCAAACAAAGTACAACGTGAGAGACGAAGCGGCTTATGAATTGAAAAACGATTGTTAACGAATCGCGCCAATTCGGAAGTTGGCTGGGGTTTCTAAGAAATGCAGCTTATTTCAATGTCTTTAATTCATGATCTACATTCTTTTGAATCTATGAATGCGAATACTATTTTTCGCCTTATTTCGATAATGGATCAACATCATTCTAATGAATTAGAATTTTAATAAAACGAAATTTACACCAAAATGATACATCTTATTTTTATGCAGTCTTATTAGAACTGCATTTCAAAGTATCATTCTAAATTGTACTGGCTAAGTGATTAATTAGTACATATTGATCGACGAAATTATAGCATTTAATATACTGATTTGTATGCTTCTCAACATAGTAACTTTTGGTTAATAAAAATCATTTTTGTATTTCAAAACAATTTCTTTTATTTCCAAAAATTGTAATCAATGAGTATGTGATAATATTTATGAAATATTGCATTCCTTTCCCAAATCATATTAATCCACTTCTGAACTGAGATATTGTAATTCTCTATTGCTCTATTAATTATTGAAGCAGTGCATTATTATTATTATTATTCTTATGAATACTAATCCATTAAAAATTGCAGCGGATGGGATCTTAAGTCCTCAACGAACACTGCCACCAGCGCTGCCGCCGAAAAGTCCTCGTTTGGTGCCGGTTCCGCAGCGAAGGGCGATTTCCGGGCCTCCAAGTGGTACTGGAAGTGATCAGTTGCAGACAAAGTTAAGGAGGCTTCTTAACACCGACAGCAAGGAAAACGTCTTTTTCCCTGACGCGGATTATTCGTCGCCGGCGAACATACAAAGCAATGGCGCTGGCAGGGATGACAAATTTAGATACTCACCGGAAAGACTGTCATCAGGATATCGGGACGAGGTGCTTTTTCCTCACGATCTACTCAATTTAAACAAACTACCCAAAACTACATTTATGCACCTAGCTCTTTCTTTCCACTGCAATCATGTTTCTATTTCAAGGAAAATAGTATGTTTTTTTTTTTTAATAGAACTATCTCTAAAACCGCCTAATGAAATTTATCACAAACGTATTTACTCCAATAGCACTTCGCACCAGATATCCGCTTCAAATTCGGCAGAAGCAATTCGCACTCACACACATCCGGAAGGTCGGTCACGAGGTCTGGAAATTCCGCGTCAGGCGAGAACACGGTGTGTCACAAATCGCTGCCCGATCTGCACACGAGCACTCGGCGTCGATCGTCCCTGTCACCCCGGGCTTCGACCAAATCAGCATCCAAGCCGCTGCTATCCACTCATCATCAATCGGCCAGCAATTGTCCGGACTGCGAGACCAGCTCGGACTACTCAGAGCACAGCTTCAAACGCGATTCCATTTCTTATCGCAGGTACATGAGAAATAAGTCCAAACGAAATTAAAATGTCAACCACCGTTACCACCTTCAGGACCAAGTTATGGAAATATTTGATCGAATTCCAAACAAATACATCCTAGTCAGTCTAATAATAAGTTTAAAATTAAATTGTCATGAGACCAATTCGAAATGACCTTTTACACGTATCACGCGATTGGCTTTAATTATTCTTTCTTTTATGACAAGATCCGATAATCCACAAACTCCAATAAGAAATAAGTCCACTAAATATTATGGTATCGAATTGGTAACAAATAAGACCAGCGAAAGTAATCTTTCTACTTAGAGGCGAAGACACCTGAACCAACGAATAGTATACGATGAGTCAGTTTGTTTCCAGAAAATCATAAATGTTTGATAGAACCCGGCATTAACGACATTAGAAGCTTGAGTCTGTGGAAGCTAAAAAAGGACGAGTAGACCAGGTCCGCTCGTAATGAAAGCAATAAACACTCGGCATTCCGCGATATCTCGTTAATTAATGCAATATTTTTGTTGTGAAATCTGATAAGATTGCAATTATTTTCACGCAGATCATTTCATAATGTTACGTTTTTAAAACCGCAAAGTGCTCTTACAGAAAAGCAATATATTACAAAAGATTGCAGACTCGTTTGTCACCATTTGCATTTCTCAACGTTTATTGCATTTCGACCTCTTCAGGGTTGCGGATTTACCGGAAGTTCTACGGAGAGAATGGAATTGTTTTAATAAATTTACTTCCGTTTGAGACTACTATGCGAATCGCAACTTGTGCATTTTTTCTTGGTCCGGAGTCTGCTGGAAATGATATTGAAGCTGCATTTAGTAGGGAGTGTATTTATGTCCCTTACCCGTTTATTAAAAGAAGAGTGATCAAATAGTTTAACCGTTAAATTACTTCCTACTGCCGCCTTTTTGTGCCATTAATCCATTGATGCTTCTCCGAGTGACACCATTAGGCTCGGAACGTGTAAAAATGTTCTTCATTAATGTAACGCGATTTAAAAATAGCTTCCACCCTATGATCCTACATTTATATCATCACTCTGCATACTTTCTTTATGATAAACGACCCAGAATTAGCATTTCAATCGATCTCCTTTCTGCCTTTCCACACTCTTAAACAACTTTTTAGCGTCACTTGTTTTAAACTCATTATTTGAATAATTTTTTAAGCAATATCTTAAACAAGAGTACCAATACCAATACATTAAAATATGTTGGTTCAGTTTTGGGGAAACACATTTTAAAATGATATTTTTTTATGAAATGGGATGTCTCCTGCCAACTTCTAATATCATCTTTGAAATAAATATTTGAAAATTCCTTATCATTTACTATACTTTCAGTTTGAATGTAAGGAATATTTCGTTAAAAATGAAATATTCCTTACATTCAAACTGAATTAAAACTTATTTCCAGCAATACCAAAATAGTCTACATTCCTTTTCAGATATATTTCCTTTTTTCAATCTTGAATTAAATTTTAACAATTTCATAGTAAGAAATACTACCACATAAAAGTACCAAGTAATAACCTCTTAGAATTAAAACAAATTTAACAATGTCCTTACTTTTGAATTATGCTTATCTAATTTATTTGCATAATTCTACAGATGTACTAAGATTACAGCTTCACAGTTTCATTATTATGAAAATCTTATTTGCTCCTTGTAGCTTAGTCCTAAAAATGTGACTGTTTATGCTCAAGTTAAAAATATTTCCAGTGCAATATTTGCCATCTCTAGCCCCAACATGACATCGATAATTGTTCCACTAATAACCGTCTGTGACATTGACATTTGCAGGCACATCAGGCGATCGTTCGGTTCGGGCGGCGGGGACGCGAGCAGCGTCTTATCATCGGGTGGACGAACTCAGAAGTCATCTGGTTCGAGCAAATTAAGTCACGGTGCTACAGCTCGAGATTCCGGTGGCTCAAGCGGGCATTGCACGCACCGCAGCGAGCCGCCACCTCGAATTCAAGTAATCACTTCCGCAGTCGATATTTCACAATGCCCGTTTCGCAACTCGCGCACCCATTATCCGTTCGAGTATCCGGCACGAATTCCTCCGAATGAACCGATTACCGATTATCGTCGCCCATAAATTTTCATCCGACTGAGCAACATTTCCATGTCCACCGACACATACATACTTATCTCGTAATCACCACTTATTTGGCCGAAAAATCGGGCGAATCGGGATACGTCGGGTCACATTTTTCGGACATATTTTTGAAAGGGAAAACCGCTTCCCTAATAGCACACTATTTCTGCAATGTACCCACAATACTTCTCTAAAATATTCAAACATATTCCTTTATATATGAATGTCTTGCTATGTTCAAAAATATTTCTGGAACAAAATCGAAAAAAATTCCAAGATTTTTGCGAGGAATATTTTTTCTCCGGACATTTAATGTTCCTAGAATATTACCATATTCTAGGAATATTTTAACATATTTTGTAATATTCCAGAAAAATATTCTGGGTATAGTACAGGAGTACTGTCTGCCACTAAGATTGTATTAAGAGCATAGACTTTTTTCAAATAAGCACTTGGTGCCGAGAAATTAACTTGATATAAAATATATGTTATATCGGCAGCGCTAATGCGGGAATTAACTGTTTTAGGACTGTTGGAGTCATGTGCGGCGAGACAGCGGAGCGTCAACGCAACATTCTACAGAAAGAGATAGGTCGAGGAAGAGCAGTTACAACAACAGTGGCACTCCTTCTATCGTTAGGCAGTACAGTCCGGATTCCGAGAGCAGCAACAGTCAGACGGATTATAGTCCCACATGCAATTCCAGGTACCTGATACTGTAAATGCTTTTTTGCGCCCATTTATCAGTTCGGCGTTTTTCGAGCGCCAAACGAGCTCGATTAATCACCGCGCTAATTTGTTCATTAATAACCGTCCCGGATTTATTAGTAATTCTAATTGATATGATTTATAATTGCCTATCAGGTGCGGAGTCATTAGGCGCACTTTTAGAAATTGCTGGATTCCGGGAACAGGGTTACTATTTAATACAGCCGGTTATTTTAATTGCGGTTTTATTTTTAAATGTTTGGTTTTTTAGTTTGAAATGTGATTTGTTCTCGGAGGAAGAAATTATTGTGTTTAAAATAAGCAAGTTTTTTAGTTTGTACGTTTGTGAATTTAATTCTTTCGCTGAACAGATTAACTAAATTAATTTCGTTTAAAAGTTGTTGCTTTTCGACCGTTATTTATTTAAGCAGACACACAAATATGTGTAATCTTATGTCACTTTATT
>JABFPB010003507.1:0-16921 GCA_022817645.1 Ceratoteleas bidentatus
ATTTATTATCTGTAACAGATGGAAATAGTCTATTTGAAACGATTTCTTTTCCAATGGAGAATTGTCGACATAATGTTCGACACTTCGTGTATTTCACACGTTTTAATTGTATTCTAGTCATATGACTTTATTTTGGGTGCCAATAAAGAGAAAAAAAACAAGAAACATAAAATTGTGTGATATGTTCTCTGGAAAACAAGTCTTTGACAAAACAAGTCTTTGAATAAGATGTTCATTTTACCAGTATCATGGAAACTAAATTATCTGTATCGTCTTATATTTTTCATATAAACATATTCACTCGACTTCCTAAATAAATCTGATAATGTAATAAAAATTCAGCAAAATATGAAATCATGAATTTTCGTGAAATCCTTGTTTTTGAATGATGTAATGTAAATATCCCTAAAAATTTTACTTGCAGAATAAACAAAATAAAAATAATAAATAAAATATAAAACAATTTTTATACATTGAATGTAGAAAGGAATGTACCTTATACATACAACTCTCATCCTATCTGATGTCTATTTGCACAATCTCAGGAATATGGCAAATTTAAAGTCAAATTTGCCGCATTCTGCTCTCATTGGTTCTACTATAATTCGGCATTCCTGTAATCTCCAAGGAAAAATGTATTGACTATCAGATAAGATACAAAATCTATCAGATAAAGTGAAGGTAGATAAAGTGAGAGTTGAGTGTACAACACCAGGGAAGTTATATTTTAAACATTGCAACGTGTTCAACAATTTGACGCCTGAGTAGAAAATGGTCCTATCTTGTGTTTGTGTAAAAGGACCTTTCGTATGCCATTATCATAAGACATAGGACCTTTTACATACAAAAACAAGATAAGATCACTTTCTGCTCGAGAATCGAACTGCTGTGATGATAATGCAAGATTAGACTAGATAGGACGTATTTAGTTACGTTTACTAATGTACATTGTAATTTTTTTTAATTAAATATATAAAAGTATTGTATGATAGATTCCTTGCAACAAGTCAAAGTTTGATCTTATCATCACATAAATATTGTAATGGACAATGCAATATTCAAGACATTTCTCTCGGTGAATTTAATAAAATGATTTGCACTTGTGTCGATCGCAACCCTGTTATAACTTGAGTATACATAAGTATGGATCATATTCACATAGAGAGAAACGTGAACAACAAACGATTAGTGCAATTAGCAATAATGCGTTTATGTATGCATTTCTATATAACTGAATATGTGCTAGGAGTATACTGTTTATTGGTTTTGATTGAGTTAGAATTTTCATTTAATTTTTTATTTACTAATTATACTTTAAATTAGTTGTGACTTCAATAAATTGTTTCCCTGATTCAGACAAAGCGTTAAACAATGCTTAAAACAATATTAAATTGTTTTCCTCCATCAAAGGAAACTTATTGTCTTCAATTTTTAAAATACGAAAAGATCATTTTTATCTCTATAAAATATCAGTAATATTTAATAAAAACTGTTTGTAATGAAAATTGAATCGTCAAAAGCAGCTAAGTTTAATATTTTATTTTCAAAATATTTTATTTCCAGTAGTTCATTTTCAAAACTGACTAAGTCAAGTTTTTCACTCTCAAAACTGGCTAAGTTCACACTTTTTTTCTATGCGAATCCGCAGTAAAAAGTAGCCAGATTATACAAATTAAAATTCATTTCTATTACAAATACGCCGAACATAGTGTTTTATATTTACTTTAATATTTTCGCAATTGAACATTTTTGCTGATTTTCTCAAAATTTAAAAAGCTTAGCCGGTTTTGAAACTAAGGTCCTTTGATATAAAAATAGGTTAAAGTGTGCCAGAGGCTTTTGAAAATATTCCAAAAACTTCATGGCTGCAAACATTTTTTATTATTTACACTTAAACAAACAGAATATTGCCACATATTAAAAGCTACTCCTAACAATTTATTGAAAATTACAGTATTTGTTCATTTCAGTGAATCGTCCCCTTCACTTTCGTTTGGCCTTAAATATTTGGACTTTTGAAATTAAAATTTTAATGCAAGTTTCAGAAATGAAAAAAAACTATTATTAAAATTGTTTTAAACTTCAGTATTTACTATTGGCTAAACTCCTAATACTTATTCATTATAATATCATTAAAAACAGATTGGAAAACAATAATTTTAGATTTATACCATACAGAATAAACTTTTCTTTGTGGACACAATTTTGTATTAAAGAAAGAAAAAAACAGTCTGTTTATTTTTTCTTTATCCCTTTGGCTGGAACACTGCACCAAGCTTGAACCAATCGTTGTAGCTGCCTGTACACGTTAAAAAATGCAAAAATAATAGTTACGATTAAATCAGTGTCGCGAAGTTCGGGTGTGACGTTTTTTACTGGAAAAACAGGCGGTGGAAAAAACGTATCGGCGGTATAAAGACAATCTGTTCGTTGACTTGACTTTACTGTGTAACCATTCTGGATGTGATACTCTGTGATAAATTGGACTGTTTTGTAAAATTGTTAATAATTTTGTATAATAAACAGCGTGTCAAACGCGTTGGAGTCTGTACAATTTCCTTTTACTTCAAATCCTTTGAACCGACTCCTCAAGGACATTATGTTTTTAAACTCTCATCATTTAAACTTTTTTGAGCGTTTTCGACGTTTATATAACGATTTAAAAAGTTTAATTGATCAAAACGTTTGAATAACGTTGCAACTACGTTTTTTTTCTATAAAAAACGTTCTGTTCTCATGGGAAACTAAAGGATACGAGTGGAAAGCACGTAAAAAGAGAAACTGTACACGTTCTAACTTCTGTTCACGCGTACCATATGTAGCCGTTGACAAATTTGCGTGTACATCAAAATTTAACAACTTTATTGCATTTTTGTAAAATTCTGATACGAGCGTTAAACTTGGTATCAAATAAATAAAGCATTTTGGCCAATTTATGTATACTTTTATTTTCTTTGTCACAAAGACCCTTTGAAAAATCAACTTTCACGTGGAACTAATAAAAACATAGAAACGAATGAAAACGTTGTCGACTTGATTATCAAACAATCATGTTTATCTCGTACGTTTGTTTAAATTGTTACATAACATCTCCAAGCGGACCTATTTTTCAGGTGATAATTATACAAAATTATTTATTAATTTATGAAACTTATGTCAATGGGCCTGAAATTGCCGGGCTTCATTGATCTCCGTTCTAAATTATATGGAAACTGCGCCGTTATGTAATCGGGACAAGATTGAAACGGATGATCAATATGACGAGGAAAAACAAGCCGGACGATATTTGCCAGCGTGAAATCGTGAAAATGCCGTATTTTCTTCGTTCGACGTTAATTGAAAAATGAACTGCACTTGTTAAGCAACGAACTTTTTGTTTTTGTGCAATGACAATTGGCGAAATTTGTATACAAAATCCGTAGCAAAAGAAATAGCACGATTCAATGTACATGCACGTAACATGAAATACATGCGTTGAATGTTCAACAGAAATTTTACACAGTACGCATCTTGATGCCATTATGAAATCGGTCGAGTGGCAACAAAAGATGCTGAGAGGAAATGTCCGAATGACGAGAATAAAAGACAAAGACAGCAACGAAAGGAGAAATAAAAAACTGCCCGAGCACAGGACTAAGTACACCTCTCGGTTAAAGAAACCATCCTCGAATGTTCTCACAGCCAGTAAGTTATGGTCTTACAAGTTTCCTTATTTTGTTAGTTGCGAATCAATTAAATTGGGAGCTTGAACTGCTTTCGGGGAATTAATGTAAACATGTTGCAGGTATTACGACTTTGTAAATGTCAGACTAGTTTTTAATTGATATTCGGTATTAAGTGTTCTTTCGTTCCGATTAAATAGTTAGACAGATGCGACAGTTCAAGCAGGTAGTTTGTTTTTAACTGAACAATTTTAAAATCAATTTAGAAATCATTCTGAGTTTTTCCAATTTTAACTAAAATGATTATTTTGAAATTTAAATTAACTAAATTAATTTTTTTTGTAAATTTGTTAAATAAATAAATTTAAAAAAGTATAACAAACATTTTTTTTTTCATTTTTTTATTTTTTATTTGTCTGTTGAAGAATGGATTCAATTTTCAATTTTGTAGATAAAAATTTGATTGATATCAACCTGTTTTTAGGAATTAAAAGGAAGGTGTTGAAAGGAAAGAGGAACCGGCTGAGCCACGACAGAAATCCTCATAGTCTCAGCGGCAGCAAAAAAAGAATACCAAAATTGCCGGCGTCAGTGGAGGACGACGAGGATGCCAGCGCGCTTTCGAGTTCCAGCAAACATTCATCTCCAGTGCCTTCCCCTCTACAGCAAACGACTGCCTCATCGGACAAAAATCCTCTCAAAGAAAAGACCTCTCTTATCCAAGGGTACGAGAGAATGCAGCTTATTTTTTGTTGCGATTTACCGCTATACAGTTATTAAACAATGCGATAAACAGTGTATTCGCAGAGCAGTTTCATTGGTCTGGATTACTCAGTTCCGCCTTATGGGACGGTTTGATTTTGCTGCAAAAAGTTTCATAAAACCTAACCTCCGACTGTGACAAATCAGCAGAGAACATAATTTTACCAAAGCATTACACGTGCTGGTTTTTATGGTTCGTTCTTATGTTCTCTGAATTGCTAGATGTTCGGCATAGAAGTAATGTTGCATTTTTGTAAAAACGATTCGTCTGTAAAGGAATTTCAAGAAATTCATTGGAAGTGGGCTGCGTTGGGAATACTTTGTTCTGTTTCTGTAGTTAAAACGAGCGAGGATTATGGAATAACGACCATTTCGTAATTTCAGTCGATCGCGTCAGAATTCATACGACATTGACAACATAGTCATACCGTATAGCGTAGCTGCTTCGACCAGATTAGAAAAGTTACAGTACAAGGAAATACTGACGCCAAAGTGAGTACGAATGCTGCTTGCAATTTCCATTGAGCTGTTTTTTTAAAAAGTTTAATTGAATTTTGTGAAATAAGATGTTGTTTGATGAAATTGTTTATTTGCAATGGTAATTTACAGGTGGAGACTATGCGAAGAACCAGCAAAAGTAGATGTAAAAAACGGTGTCATGCATAGGCCTAGTCAAGATAGTGATGTAAGTGGACGAAAAACATATTCCAATTAACGTTTTCTTTCAATTACGGTTTCTTGCAGCTATTGGATCTGTGAGATTCAATAAATTTTATGTTTCAATTCAAGACAATTCAAATTTCTGTTTCAATCTTTATTTTTGTATTATTTTTATTTATACAATTTTTATTATAAATAGTGTTTTTATTTATGAAATATCTGAAAATATTTCATATATTTTTAACAATAAAATAATAGTTAATTTCTCTAAGAATTACTTTACAAAAAATGCAAAAAAGTGATTAAAAGCATGAAATTAAGAAAGCAACAGAATTGTGTTTTGTTACAAATGAAATGTAATAAGTAAAAGGAATTTTCATTTATTTTGTACAGTACGAAGATGTGTCGGACGAAACGATTGCTTTGAGACATGAGCGGAGTGAAAAGGAAGAGAACAAACGGTTCATGACATTTGCCAAGATGCCGCAGCATTCGCGAATCCGACACAATAGACGCACAGACAGACCTGACAGTGGCGCGAACACTCCTGGTAAGTTGTTGACAAATGGCCTGCAATAAATAAAATTGACAACAGAATTATAATGTTTCGTGTCTAAAATGCGTATCTAAAATGGTATTATTGATGATTGATTGCAAAAACCACTGAAAGGATTACATTTTATACAATTATATATTATGCATTCTTTTAAAGTAAATAGGCATTGTAAACATTATGATCTAAATGAAAAATTATATAAAGCAATTTATTTTATTTTAATGAATGTCTTTTTTTTCTAATTCAATTGATTTTTCTTTCTTGTATCTTTATGTAAAATTATCTTTCATGTAAAATTATTCTAAACAAATTTATAAATACAAACTAATTATAAACAATTCAAAAAGATTTTTCAAAGGTTTCATTTAAATTAAACTATACGTAAAGCATAATATGGAAATAATTATGACAAAATAAATGATTTTCATAAGAACCAGCCTCAATGAAATTTGATTTAATTAAATTAATTAAATTCTTAAGAAATTAATTTAAAGACTAAAATACATACATAAATTATGCAAAAATCAAACGATTAATTAAAACCAAAAATCATGCCAGAATGCCAACAAAACGACTAAACTTCAAAATTCAATGCTTCAGATCCAATGTCACCACACACAAGTGACTTTGGTGGCGACGTGACGTCGCCCATAACGTCTCCGCCTGCAACACCCTTACAAGTATCAGACATGGACAGTCAACAAAATTTCGATCGGTCGTCGAGTATGTTCCGACGACGTACCAACTCATCAGCGCGGATAGGGAAAGAGGAAGCGAGTACCTGTACCAACGATGATGAGAATGAAGTCAGTAATCTCACCTTCGACTCAGTTAAATCAAAAACTTCCACAATAATTGCTTTTTGGAAGTTTTCACTTTAATTATTATTATTTATGGTAGTTCCCTTATAAAGGGCTGTATATTTAAAATTGAATTGAAAATTTGCTTATTTTAATAGAAAAATGTTTGTTATAAAAAATATAACATTTCATCGAAGTATCATTATTTTGACCCATAAAGGAACTACGCTTTTTTGAAGTTACTTTATTAAAACGTTTTTGTTTTAAATTATGTTTTTATTTCAATTTGTTACATGCTTTTAGACTACCAACGACGAGAGGTATTTTGACTCTTATTTAATCATATCATTTATAATTAAAAAAAATACAATTTACCACTCAAAAATGATTTTCTATTATAATTTAAGAACATGTTAAACAATGAAGATAAAAAAATAAAAATTAAATATTAAAAACAGCTGTTTCACGAACAGTTTCTCATACAGAGTCAAAAACAGCCTCTCGTCGTTCCAAGAACAAAACTTTTGGTCATTTTTAAAAGTTGCAAGCACCATGAAGCCAATTCAGTGCAAAAGCTTCAGGTGACTATGCCGCAATTTAAATAGTAATCAAGTTGTGTAACGCGCTTATTAATGCACTTGTCTCATGCAACGCCCTTTTTCCCACAAACAGGTTTTACCATACGAACCTCGAGCATTTCCATTATCGGAGGAAGTTTACGACAAAATGCTGGAAGCGATGCCAGACGGTCATTGGCAGACGTCTTCGGCATCTGTTTGTTCGCGAGAGGAAGATAAAGTGGATGATGTAAGTGATATTATCACTTGAAGAATTTATTTCATCAGCCTCAAGCGATGCTAAAGAAAATTAATGCTAAACGGAGAGCGCGACCGCAAATCGTGAAGCGAGCTTCGCGTTTTTGTTGTCCCGTTACAAAAACGTTACCTTTCGGCGGAGCGTTCGCTATTTATTCGTTGTACAGTGGAAAAGAATAAGGGACACCAGCGTCTGATTGCAAAAAGTCAGGGTCGATAATTGTAGAAAATAAATGTAGAAAATAAATGTAGGTAATAAATTCCTATTGCGGAAATACGAGCCAGAACGTAGGAAAAAGCGTCGTGAAGATTGGATTCGGCAAAATTCGGGGAGTATGCCGGAAAATTCGATTTGTAATTTTATATATGAATGTAGAATAATTATAGAGAAATATTTCCGGAAATGGATAGCGTTGGAAAAGTTTATATCACTGCGGATACACTTTTAGGAAGAAGGAGATAATGATTGATAAAGTTTGAGACAAATGATGAATATTTTGTATCAGTTTTAAACCGGCACTATCAGATTGTAATTAGGGAAGAGATTGGAAGTAACTGCTTTCATTTTCATGATAATGATATTGGAAGGAGTCTTTTATGCCATTAACGAATATCGGTACAAAAATGGATAAAAACTTTATCAGAATTTATCTTTGTACAGGCATTTTTATCTTAGCGTTGTAGGATTGATAGAAAAAATATAAAAAGTTTTATTTTTATATGATTCTATACACTAATGAGTCGATAGCAGTGTAAATAAAGATAGGTTTTTGTTTATCATTGTAACTATTAGCTTTAATAGGGTTGTGTCACTTTTTCAATGGGTTCATTGGAATAAAATAGTAAAAAAAACCTTGCGAAATAATAAGTTATATTCGGAGTCATTATTAAAACTATTAAAAATTAAAGGAAAAACGTCAATAAAAACAAACAAATGATGGTACAGATTTCAAAGTTAAATCACATTGATTTATCGTATAATTATTTAAAAGATCTGTCCATAAACACACACAATTTCAGTTGTTTTTAGATGATGATACCTACCTGCTTTTACCTGCAATATATACATTTATAAATATTTGTAAACACATTTTCAGTAAAATAAAATTAGTTATACACATTTGAACGCGATGCATTTATGTATTCAATTTTTTGTAAACTTGCATAAGTAACGTTGTACATATACTACGATTTCGACGATTTTAATAAAACAATACTTTTATGAACAAAAAAGGACAATGAACGAACCATCTGAGGAATTTAATTCAAATGAATCAGATTTTCCCAAATCGTCATTTCCGAATTTCCGTAACGTTTTACTTAAAGATGTAAGGGAGTTTGCGGAATTAAAGTAAACTCACAACATTTCTGCTTTCTGCGAAGTGTCCGGAAATTTCTGTAAATAAACTGTGGAAATTGCATTTCCCGATGATACTACAGCACTGAGAAAACGAAATAGGAAATTATTTCATTTAATCATAGTGAATATTTCAACATCCCAAATGAAAAGTACTTTATAAAACATACTACTTTGATTAACAAGTTCAAAAATGTGTAGAATTTAGTTAATTATTACAAAATAATTTAAATTCAAAGAGTTTAAAAGTAAGGCCCTCTTAGCTTTCATTTTGCCATTTTTCTATATTTGCTAATCACTCATATAAGTTGACTTATTTTTAATTCATTCACTAATTGTAACCATTTACAAGCTCATTTTAGTAGTAGCTTGGTTATAAAAAAATATTTGAAAATAACCGGCAAAAATCGACCATGTCGCCGGATATTTTAGATATTAGTGGAAAGCAATATTTAAAACATAAATACACTTCACATAAAAACAACTGAAACAAACTTGTATTCACATTCCAATTGCAAGTAATACGTTTTTTAATTTATTAAATTGTTTCATTTATTAATTTTTAACATTTATTTATTAGTCCAAATTCCTTTACTTTTTTTCTTCTCATTTCCACCACTAACATTGAGCGCAGCCTGGCAGTAATATTAAATTGAAATTAGCTGGCATTCACCATGCTGCTAAAAGAAGACCCATAAAATTAAGATTCTGTTTCGAATCCTGTTTCAAAAACGTCTTGTAAATTACCTTTATATACCACATATTAATTTCAATAAACGATTATTAAATTTAAAGAATTAATATAATATCTATTAATAGTGTATTAAATTTAATAGTCACTTATTAATTTCAATATATTCATTTTACAAAATTATTATTAGATTTAATGTACATGTATCTTAAATGAATTTAATATATCAATTTAATATACCAAAGCTACTATTTCGTTTTCTTAGTATGGAAAAAGTAGTGGAGTTTTACAGAAGATTTTTTCAGTGAAGAAACGCTCAAATTACAGGAGGCGGACATGGAGTCACACGAGTCGGACACGACCGAGTCCGCGTGCTGTGACGTCGAGGGCGAGGACCCCAATGACCCGGAGTGGACGGTCGCAGACGACCGGGACGCCGACAAGGACAGAATACGTCCCACGAATAAAAGATAGGGTTTTCGCGAGCCCTCCGCCGCCATCAGTATGACCGCGCAATCCTAAGCGTAATGCAGTCGGGCCACCTGTCAATTGTTGATAACATCCGTTGCTTGCCCGTTATGTGACGCGCGCCCTAAGCTAATGGTATTACGAATCTGTAAAGTGTATTATAAATATAAATTTTATAACTTCTTTCTCTGCTTACCAGTTCGTACGAAACAAAAAACGGAGGAACAGAAAATCACAAAAAAATGAGACGTAGAAGAAGCAACCGGAACCACTCGAATTCCCTCATCTTTCTTTTTCCGACTTTCATTTTCTTCTCTTTCGATTTACTTTGTCGAGTGTTGTACGACCGATACGTTGACCAAAGCACTAGGAACTTATGTATTTTAAGTGTGTCTCTCCATGACGTTCCATAGAACGCAACGCAGCGAACACATTTCCCGTCTCGTTTAATCTTCATTTCTCCCATCACATGCGCTGTAATTTATTGTTGTTATTATTTTTTTAAACGAAAAATTATTTTTGTATAGAAACGCTAGAAATTGTACCTTTAGGCATATGAAGTGGCGAGTTAAAGCTGAAAACTGCGAGTGATTTTTTGGAGTAATAAAAGTCTTGTGCCAAGCCAAATTAAGAGTATTCGGAGTACACTTTCGTAAAACCATTGTCTTATTGATGTCAGGGGACTGAAATCTTCGACATTTTACGTATTGTTTCATGGAATTCCTTTCTGTAGAACTAACGGAGCTTTTGCTGATTTTATTTTGCTATTTTTCTGAGTTTTACAGGCAAAAATGGGAATTTGATTCATTTATTTCTTTTTAATTAAAAATGAGATTTTCTTGGGATTAAGTTCTCCGGCACACGACTATTTTTCTTCAAATTCTTTCAAAATTCGCGAATTTTTTTAAATTCAAAGATGAATTTCCTTTGTGAAGAATAGAATCAAAATGTCCAACTCATTTTACAGTCTTTTTATATCTAAATTAATCAGTCCCCTTAAATTTGTAAATCAATTTTTACTTTATCAGTCAAAGCTGGATATCCTGTTTACTCCCTTCATGAATTCAGTAAACTATCCAGTCTGACTTCAGGGAGTAATCAATTTCAACTTCGCTAACCCATTTAAGGGTTTGAACGATGTGATTTGAATCTGTTAGCAGCAACCTTGTATTCCTCTTTTTGGTTTGTTTCGTATCAAAGGTTTCAATTTACAGTGTGATATCAATCTCGCATCGCTCATCTCTTTCCGATTCCTTTTATCTTGTATTTTCATACGACCCGATTTCGTGATTATCAATTTCGCGACTTCTCACAGCGAAAGAAGTTGACTTCAGCCTTACTCACGAATAAAAGACCTATACATATATATATAGCACTACTTCTAATAGGAGTAAACAGTAACGATAAGGATAACCGAGAAAAGTGAGAGAAAATTGGGGTACGAAAAAAATTATGCAAAGCTACTGATAAGTAAGGATGCTAATGATAAGATGTTAGGATTGCACAGCAAGGGTAGAAGTGCGTCGCTCCTTTTCTTATTTTCCCCCAGACAACCCGACATGCAAACGAGCTACAACCTTTCCTGCGATTCATTTTTAATTGCCCGATTTAATTTATTTCTTAACTATCTGATGGCGCGCGTGCGCGCATATTACACTCGATTGCAATCTGTGATACATTAGGTAACAATAACGATACTGCGATGAATAAAGGGGTGAATGAATCATTGTACTTTTGTACTTCATTTATTTACGTTTCATGGTCAAACCTGCTGTTTGCGATAGTAAAAGTGAGTTGAAAATCGTTCTTTGAAGAAATCCTATGGATTTTGTCAGAGAAATATCATAGACCACTAAAATGTTATTAAATTCCCATGAATTCCTGAAATTTTGAACAGTTCTTATGAAAAACACCTTATGCATTAAAAGTTCATATATATTTTTCAATTCATTTTTAATCTATTTTTCTATTTTTTTAATCCGACAAAATCATTAGAATTCTTTAACAACCATATGGAATGGAGTTGCATTTCCATGGGAATTCGTGGAAATTCAATAACAACATTTCTTGTGTCTTTTCTGACATTTTTATTGCAAAATCCATAAGGTTTTTTTTAAAAAGGTGATATATTAACAGATTTCCAATTAATTCATCAGAAACCAGGATTTCTGGACTTGAAAGGCACTGATCAAGTTGGCATCAATGTAGACTAGAGAGTCGGAATCGTGAAAGTTGATTTGCGTGAATGCGACAATTGGACGTCACAAAAGGATACGGATTCTCGAGTATAAGAAACCTAACACGTTCGTTCAAATGAGACTAAAATGGTGACGAAATTTGTTAATATTTGTTTAGTCATAATGTTCATGTGAAATAAACATTGCTTAGGTTCTTCATATGACATTGTGTGATTTTCTGCAATTTTTGTTTCTTTGTTCAGTCTAATTTATTTTTCACTTTGTAGTTGATTTGACATTCAATCGTCTGCTACACACTTTGTATGCACAGTTTGACGTGAAAATATTGATTATTTTTTAATGGATAAAAAGCATTAGAGTATTAATTAAAATGCATTTACATACATTGCATTAATTATGAAAAATATATTAATACGTTTTATTTTAGTAAACTAAATTAATTTTAGTTTATTAAAATAAAACATATAAACGTAAAACGCCTTTTCATTTTAAATTTTGAAACATTAAATTTATGTGCTTTTGGTAAACTTAATTTATTATTAATTTTTGTATGCGAAAATCAAAAAAATATTTCAAAAAGGTAAGTACAGATATTTATATTTTGTACACAACTAAATGTTTTCAACTTTAATCATGCTTCCTATTTGCATATAATGTCTATTTGAAATGGAAGAATAATAAATTAAAATATTACTCATAACTGCATTTTTAACAAACCTTTTCGATGTGATATAAAGTGCGATTTTTCAGGCTATTGAGATACCTTATTACATAAATATTTTGGATTTCCCACCTTTTCCATAATACATTTATAATGCATAAAATATGAATAATTAAATTAGTAATATAACATAAGCATCAGAATAATGTAAATTATAATGCCTAATAAATAAATAATTAACTTTCAATGCAACCTACCATTAATACAAAAAAGTCTATGAGAAAAACCAACCAAAATGCAAATAAGTCGATAAACCAAGGATAACAATAAAATAAACGCATTTACGAAACTTGCTCGTGATTTATTCAACAGAACATTCAGGCACATTAAAAACGAATCCTGTTTATAGTAATTGGTTTATTACAATTTATCCATAATTTGTGTATGAACAAAATCAGCGCTACAACCGGTGTACATACGCAGGTCTACTGCCTGGTACATAACATCATTTTATTTAATCTTGGACGACGAATACCAATTTTATAATACAAAATTATCTCTGATTGGTCTTTGTTTCTGTACACATTTGTACCCCGCTGTAGCAACTCGAATGCGTGTTCGTCTTTATTTCTTCGTTTTTGTTCATTTTGTTTACTTGTTTCCTCATACATCTGCATATTGTTTTACCTCATCTTCTTTAAATTAGTCTATAGTGAATAATCCAGAGAAGGTAATCGTAAAAGAATGTTTCTATTTAAGTATGTGGCAGGCAGGTATTAAGCTGGCTGATTCGCGAGCGCCGCCTTATTCCAATTCACCGACTTCGTGCTTGTACATACAATTTATTATTACTTCTTTCGTTTGTTTCCGTGTCGTGTGTTCCGTGTGATCCATGAACCTCCTCAACTCCCTCCCATCCTAGGTCTATTTCGAAGTTGCCTATGTCCTTCGAGGGGAAATTCTGCTGCACCCTCGTGTTTTTCTTCCTTCCGTTTTTCTGGGTTGCTTGTATTTGTCTGTCGGTTTTATAAAACGTGTGTTCGTTGATGACTGCCTTCGGTATGTCTGTATGCGGGTAGAAGTGTATCTGTGTGAGTGTGGTCTACAAGAGAAGGCCAAAATGAACGAAACACTGCAACTGTCCTGTCCCCTTGTTGTTTTATCGTGAATATGCTTTGTTTTTCCAAGCGAAAAGAATCGAGAGTAAGCCTCCTTAATAGTCATCCAGATCGAAGGTCTCGGTTTCAAAATCTTCCAGTTGCATGCTTTGAAAGTCCACTTTGTACCGTAAAATACCTGAAAGCAAATGCAAATGTCAGTTTTAGTTGGATACACGATGGTTGGTGTTTTCTTGGTCGAAAAGTGCGTCGAACTGTGCCTGTACTCATAGATGGTCACTTTTTCAGTGAGAAAGGAATACAGTTTCTTCCAGGCAGAGACCCTAACAGTTTTATACCTGTTCATTGTGATTTAACGAATGGAACATTTTTCGCGATCTTGTTTTACTTGTTGAACTCGATGGAATTTTTTTGAACTAAGGAAATTTTTGGGTTTGGATACATCATTGCCTTAGGAATAAAAAGCCCTTTAATTTCAGTACGAACTCGGGCATGTTTTGAAAAAATATTATTTTTCAAAAATCGTAAAATTGTCAAAATTTGACTTTCTTAAAAATTCTCAACGTGGTGGTGTTTGTACTCAAATTAAAGGATTTCTTACCCCCAATTATGGTAATGAAAGCAAATTTTACACTAAATTAGAGTGTTTGTAAAGTGTGAAAAAACATTCTGAACCCTTATCTTCATATGTTCGCAATGTCTCAAGTCCGGTCATTGCTTCTTTCACAAGAGTGGACGGAATGTACGCTTTTCTCGTTCTTGCTTGTCTTACTGAATGCACATTACACTCGACAGGAATTTATTTAATCGACTCTACGTGTACAGCAAAATACTTTACGGTAATGAATTGTATAAGGAAGCTTACTATACCTTTCCCAAAATGCGAGCTAATGAAAATGGACAATTTTATATTAGTATGTTATCAGTCAAAATTCAACTCAGCAACAACAATCTACTACGAATGGCAGTGCACAAAATGCGTCACATCAACCACTAATCTAAAAGTTGCAACAAATTAAATTAAACAAAAAGGTAACTAGCATCTAAGTATAGTTCAATCGGGAAAACAGGGGTCACAGTACAGTGGCCGAATTAATTTGATTAAGTACACACTGGTGATTTAAGTTTAAAGGTCAAATGGGTTACATGTTTTTAGAGGTCTTGGTGGATACATGAGAAATTAATTTTTTATCCTGTGATGAGTAAGAAAATACGATTTCTCACTTTCTAAATGGGTAATACACTATTATCATGTCAATAGATGGTTCATAAGAAATAATTCCAATGTTTCATTGTTGGAACTTGTGCAATTTTTTTCGTCACGAAAAAGAGTTTAGATAATTTAGAAGAGACAAGTTTTTATTACGAAATTCAGGTGTTTTTAATTAAATCTCATAAACTTTGCAGGTTTTTTTCCAGACTTTAATTGTGCAATTTTTGTAACTATCAAATTATATAATTTTATTGCGGAAAACTTCTTATTACTCGAAAAATCTATTTTTCGAGTAATTTTAATTTCATCAGTGTTTCCTAATTACAAATTAGAGATATTTAATTTAAAAACAATCACTTCATGTAATGCATAACGTAATCATATTACTTCAACTACATTAATAGTGAAATTAAATAATTAATCAACTATATTAGAAAGAAAGTAATTAAAAACACCTCATCTCCTAAAATTTTTTCATTCAATCTCAACCAGATGGTTAAAAACCTTTGTCCTTTAAATCAGTAAGAAACGCTTTCAGTTAGTTCGCACATTTTAAAACAACACGTGATTTCATGCAGACGTCTCGAAAGCCGTTTGCAAACGGTTCGCATCAACTCGCACGTGTGAAACTGGTTGTGACAAGTGTACCATTTGAAGTGGACATTCGACGGTCAATGAACGACAATGAAGATATTGTGCTCAGTGGAATCGCACGTGAAAGAACGGTCTAAAGATGTAGAGACAAACGAGATGAACTGGCGGATTTGCGTCGTCTGTTCTCGCCCGTCAATGGTGTTCATGCGCAACCAAAAGAGTTAAAAATTGTGCTACGATTGGTTCGACGAGATCCTAGTTACAAAGTGTACAAAATAAGGAGAAACAAAGTATGGCGATGTAGATGCCGTGATGACAAAGATGTCGCTTTGGAGGAAAAAATATAAATACAATCTATCTACTCTAGACGAATGAAGGAGCGCTCGATAGTACATTAATGGACAAATTTACTGGTCGGCTTTGGCGGGGCGCAATCTACGATCAAGCTTTGTGTTTGCGAAAAGTCAACATTTTTGGAAAAGAAATAATTTTTAAAAAAATCATAATTTAAACAAAATTTTTTTGCAAAAAGAGTAAGTTTAGAAAAATGATAATTTTTGAAAAATAGTAATTTTTGAAAAAATAATAATTTTTACTTTCTAGTGCTAGTTATTGTATTTGGATTAAAAAATCCTTTAGTTTGAATACCAACACGGCTGTTTGGAGTTTTTTGAAAAATTAAAAAATAATCCAAATTTCCAAAACATATTTCGACTTTGTCAAACTAATCTAAACATACTGTGTTAAACAGATTTACTCCAAAATTTGTATAACAGATTTACTCCAGATTTGTATAACGTTTCAAACTCCTCTTTCCAATTGTTTGCATAGCTATGATCAAATTCTACGACATACAAGACAAACAGCTAATAACTAAAGCTAACGGAGGGGTTATATGACGCTGAATTTACTTCACCCCGAACGGAATGTGGCACAGAAAATACGTCGCGCCGAAACGATATGGCACAGAACATACGTCGCGCCGAAATGATTTCGAGCAGAACGTACATCGCGCCGAATGAATATGGCGCAGAAAATACTTTGCACAGAAAAGTCATCGAGCTGAATTGTCCATCAATGAAATTCAAGCGTCTTCAATTTTGTGACCCGGATTGAAGGACAATTTCGTTTAATGTAGGTTCTGCGCTACGTATTTTCTGCGCCATATTCATTCGGCACGATGTACGTTCTGCTCGATATCATTTCGGCGCGACGTTTGTTCTGCGCCATATCGTTTCGGCACGACGTATTTTCTGTGCCACATTCCGTTCGGGGCGAATAACCCCTCCAAACGAAAGAGCTAGAGTCACGGAGTTAGGGTCTTTCTATTTATTGTTTGAACAACTAATAATTAAGAGCTCGCTGT
>JABFPB010003508.1:1434-16915 GCA_022817645.1 Ceratoteleas bidentatus
ATTTTCAAAGCTAATTATTTTCAAAACTAAATTTTTTCAAAAATTTATTTTTGAAAATGTTATAAATAAGTTGTAATATTCGTAAGAATGGCTAAATTTGTAAACTGTGACAGGGATTGCAGTAATATTTGTAATAGTCGTGAGGGTTGTACTAGTGACATAAGTAATTTTGATAGTAGTAGAATTGATATTAATATTGTTATTGGTAATAGTCGTAATAGTAGTATTAGTTATGAAAGTTTTTTTCTGACACTTTTTTATGCCAGTCTTCGATTATTATTGACGTTTTTCCCAGTTTTAGAGTTTTTCTGACGCTTTATAACGCACTTTTTGCAGAATTTCTTTCTATGCTCAGTTTTTTCAAAACAACGTTTTATCAAAACTAAGTTTTTTCAAAACTAAGTTTTTTCAAAACAATTATTTTCAAAACTAATTATTGTCAAAACTAAATATTTTCAAAAATTCATTTTTGAATGTTATAAATTAGTTGTAATAGTCGTAAGAATGGCTAAATTCGTGAAATGTGACAGGGTTTGTAGTAATATTTGTAATATTCGTAATAATGTAGATATTATTGGTGTCAATGGTAATAGTCGTGATGGTTGTACTAGTAATAGAAGTAATTTTGATAGTAGTAGTATTGATATTAATATGGTTATTGGCATTAGTCGTAATAGTAATATTAGTATTAAAAGTTGTTTTCGGACGCTTTTTAGGGCCGGTTTTCGAACATTTTTGACGTTTTTCCCAGTTTTCGAGTTTTTCTGACGCTTTATATCGCACTTTTTGAAGAATTTTCTTCGACACCAAGTTTTTTCAAAACTAAGTTTTATCAAAACTAAGATTTATTGAAAACTATTATTTTCAAAACTAATTATTTGCAAAACTAAATTTTGTCACAAAATTATTTTTGAATATCATAAATTAGTTGTAATAGTCGAAAGAATGACGAAATTTGTGAACTGTGACAGGGATTGTAGTAGTATTTGTAATATTCGTAATAATATTGATATTTATAGTATCAATAGTAATAGTCGTGATGCTTGTACTAGTAACAGAAGTAATTTTGATAGTAGTTGTATTGATATTGATATGGTTTTTGCCAATAGTCGTAATAGTATTACTAGTATTAAAAGTTGTTTTCGGACGCTTTTTATGCCATTTTTCGACTATCTTTGACGTTTTTCCCAGTTTTCTAGTTTTTCTGACGCTTTATATCGCACTTTTTGAAGAATTTCCTTCTATACGAAGTTCTTTCAAAACTAAATTTTCAAAGCTAATTATTTTCAAAACTAAATTTTTTCAAAAATTTATTTTTGAAAATGTTATAAATAAGTTGTAATAGTCGTAAGAATGACTACATTCGTGAACTGTGACAGGGATTGTAATAATATTTGTAATATTCGTAATAATGTAGATATTACTGGTATCAATGGTAATAGTCGTGATGGTTGTACTAGTAACAGAAGTAATTTTGATAGTAGTAGTATTGATATTAATATGGTTATTGGCAATAGTCGTAATAGTATTATTAGCATTAAAAGTTGTTTTCGGACGCTTTTTATGCCAGTTTTCGATAATTTTTGACTTTTTTTCCCAGTTTTCGATTGTTTGTGACGCTTTTTATCGCACTTTTTGAAGTATTTCCTTTTATACTAAGTTGTTTCAAAATTAAGTTTTATCAAAACTAAGTTTTATGAAAACTAATTATTTTGAATACTAAATTTTAAAAACTAATTTTTTTCAAAACTAATCTTTCCAAAACTTAATTTTGAAAGTTGTAACTTATTTGTAAAAGTCGTAAGAATGACTACATTCGTAAATTGTGATAAGGATTGTGTAGTAGCATTTATAGTACGCGTAATAGAATAGATATTCATAATATAATTGGTAATATTCGTAACAGTAGTATTATTAATAGTCGTAATAGAGGTAATAGTCGGACTAGTTGTACTAGTTGCACAATTCGACCTAACCTCCTTCTCATAGGGCGGACGTCATTGAGCTCATTCAAATTGTCGGTGTTAATGCGTAAACACGTGTTCGGTCGCATCGTCCGATTTGCCCTGGACATTTTCCGTCGCGACGAAGATTCTGAGGAGGTAGAATCGCAGCCGTCCGTACAACTGATTGACGAGGTTGAACTCGTAATCGACGAGGAGCAGTAAGATGATTCCTCCGCTATTATCCGTTTGACTCAGCGGCAGTTGGCGGAAAGCTTGCCACGTGGTGTAATTTCCGCTGAGTCAGATACGGATAATGGCGAAGAAAATTGTTACTGCGTCCTCGTCGGGAAGACGCAAGAGAAACGGCAAGTAGTTTCTTAATGTACTATTTAAAATGAAATTATCAATTAAGGGGGATTTGCTTATTTGGAGGGCATTTACTTGGCAAAATGGCGGCCATTTGAAAAAAAAATTGAATTTTAATGAAAATCAAAAATGGCTGCCATTGTGTCAATTTGTAACATTTTTTACCAGAAGTCGGTAGAAGCTCTAGGGAATTTCATCCAGTTTAAGGAACAATTAACGGATTTAGTTTTAGATGACTTGTTCGGACGCTACATTTCTGCCCGTGTACAAAGTGCAGGCTCGCAACCTGGGACACCATTGGAGTTGCGCTGGAGATACGAACTTGAAAGAATTTATAAATTATCTGGAAATGTTAACAAAAATTTTGCAAAAGTCCGGGGATTCACATCTTTCTTCCTTTTCGAGAAATAAATTGTTAAAGAAACACTTTTTTTTGGTGCCAAATAAGTAAATGCCTCCTTAATGTGGCAACGTTTTTATAACATGACATTTTTGTTTGTGTGTAGTCCGGCGCCAGTCGAATGGAATTGTGGCGTCCGAAAGCGTGCACGTCGTTGGCACCTCCCCGAAGAAGAGGTTTCTGCGTCGGTAAGTAACCTCATTTCGATAATCGCAATAGTCGCGGTAGTCGCAAAAGTAGAATGTTGTAATAGTCACAAATGTCATGAAATGTGAGATTACCCAGTGAACCAGATTGTCCCAGAATGGGCCAATATTAGTCCAATGAAATTGAGTTCATTTTGTCAATTACTGGGAGTTTCTACGTCCGCATTTTTGCCCAATAATTGACCAATAATGTTGGGCAATATTTGGCTCAATATTGGGCAAAAATTGTGCAATCGGTTTACAGCTTCTATGGCGTATTCGAGTAGCATTCAGAGAAAATATTAATAAAGGACGCACTTATGTGGCTTGAATTGTCTGTCCTTTATTAATATTTTCTCTGAATGCTACTCGAATACGCCATAAAAGGAATAAGGGAGTAGGGACCTTTTTTGTCTTTTTCTAACCAGTGTGTAAGAACAAGAGGAGAATAGTCCTTAATATCTATGGTTTCGGAAATTTTCAACAGCAATGATTGTTGTGAATAATTTCGGAACACACCATAGGAAAGGCACAAAATAAAAGGAATAAAGGGAATAAAGACTATTCTCATCTTTTTGTGTCCAGTGTATATAACAAAGACGAGAATAGTCCTTGATAGTCATAACAGCAAACTTTATGTAAAATTTACGTAAAAGAATAAATCTGAGCCATATGCCTCATAATGTATGGAAATTGTAAATAAAAGTTTATGTAAACTTAGAATAGTAAACAATTAATAATAAACAATTTTTGCACTCAACAAAATGTGGATTCTTTTCTATTCAATTTCGATAAAATAGATGTTTTTAATTTAAGTGATAATAAGAGTTCAAACATATTTTGAATCCCTTAATTGACATTCATTCGACTTGATTATTTTGAATGTTTTAGCACTCAAAGTAATTTAATTGAATTCTATACATTTAAGAATGAATTCTAAATTTAGGAAAAAATCCAATTCTTTTCTATACATTTTAACCAAATATTTGTCCAGGGTTAAAAATAATGCCAATGTGCAAAAATGACCCAACTTCCGGTACTGCACATTTTCAAATCTCTCTTAATAACTCACATATAACGACACCAGAGCGGCGACACAATCGTAAAACGACAGATCTAATGCGGCTTTTGTCGTAATTCAACTAATGATTTATTCCTTGCTTAAGAAGTTTCTTTGACAGAGTCTATCAAAATGAACTGAAATAAACAAACAACGGGAGGAAAAGTGGCATTTACACACAATAATCGATCCTCGTCCGCAAACATGGAAATGGACATTGATTTGAGAAGCAGTCTCATGGCTGGAGACCCTCGTTTGATCGATCATATTGTTGGACAAGTGAAATCTCAAGGCATCTTTGATCAATTTCGAAAGGAGTGCATTGCTGATGTTGACACTAAGGTATATTTTAATTTAAAAAAACTGTCATTCACTTTTTATATAAATATAAATTTTATTCTGACATTTTATCCTGCTTCTTTGACACATTTGTGGACAGATTTTTTTTTTGTTTTACTACTCATGAGTTCAAGAATGTAAATAAATTGGACAGTATGTGGGTTCTAGGTATATATAGCTTTTTTTTCTTTTATCAATCGGTATAAAATATTCTACTTCACCAATTAAGATGCAATTATTATTAATGCATGTATTTTTAGGATTTAAACAGGTTTGCTTTAATGATTTCCAAGCAATAATGAGCCTAGGGATTATATTATCTGATTTATATTGCCTAATCACTATTTTAGAATGAAAAATATTGATAATAGGTTTATATTTAAAAAGCAATTACTGTTCACAAATTAAATGACATTTTATTTAGATATTTTATTTGTAATCATAATAATCACACTTGTTCAAAGATTTAAGAATATAAAAACTATAAATAAAGAAAAAAATAATGATAATTATTTTCATTATAAAAACTGAATAAAGTTCAAACAATTGAAACAGTTCAAACTTTTGAATTGTTTGAACATGTCCAAACTTTTAATAACTTAGCTACCTTTGAACTTAAGGTAGTACTATCACTAAAGCAATTTTTCAAGGATGAGCTAGAAATTTGTATAATTATTAATCAAGTTACAAGGCGTTAGTTTTTACAATTTGACCATCTTGTATGTGAGATATTTTATGTCAAAGTTGATATGTTTAACATGGGAGAGATAGGAAAATCGGTGGTTTTCCATTTATTTCTTTAAATATCTTTGTTTCTGCTTTCACCGATTTGTTGGAAAACTAGTATATTGTTCTCCAAAGTCTAAAGAATCAATAGAGAAAAGAATGGTCAAAGTTGACCATTTAGTTACTGAGTAATCACTTATTAAAGCAGTAAAAAGGGCTACATTCTAGTAAAAAATAGCTTTCATACAAAATAACGAAAAAGGAAAAGTAGTTAAGGAATATTTAGTTACTAATTATCATAGGGGCACTATTTTATTGCATTTGTTTTATAGAAAAATTGAAAAACTCTGCGTAAACACTGAATAAACAAATAATAAGTTGGAATAAACTTTTGGACCTGACTGTACCGATAGTACTACCTTAACAGTTCAAAAGTAGTTCATTAGTAAGCTTAACTTTTTTAATCGTTATTCAAATATGCAAATAGTTTTCTAAGAAATAAAATTTTCTTATTCATTTCCCAATGTAACAACATGTTTTTCTATTTAGCCAGCTTATCAAAATCTTCGAACTCGGGTCGAGAGCTCTGTGACTTCCTTTTTGGACAAACAAGTATGGAAACCCGAACAAAATAAAAATCAGCTCCGAGAAACCCTGCGAAAACACATACACGATGCACCTTACCTCGAGGTTGGAGTAGAGCGAATCGTTGATCAAGTCGTAAATCCCAAAACCTATTCCGTGTTCACCCCCCAAATCGAAGACGTCGTCTACAAATACTTAGGCATCGAACGGCCAAAACCCAGGGAGAAAAGTCTCTCCTGCAGCTTGAAGGACCTTCTCCCGAAAGACCTGGACCCGGTTTCCCCCGAATCCGACCGAAACAGCTTGAAAGACGTGTCTTTGGAGTCTGTGGAAGACGAATCCCAACCAATTCCAGACACCGAACTGGAAGACGACAAAAAAGTCCTGGAAAACAAAGACGTTCCCTCCAAATCGGAAAACGACTCCCCAATGAAGTCCACTGAAGTACCGGAAACTGAGAAGAAAATGACAGAGGAAAAACCGGAGACAAAACCTAGTTGTACTAAGAGTCAAGTAGATTTGAACAAATCCGAGGAGAAAGCCGACGAGGAGGAAGAAGACAGTCCCGTTTTCGAGCCAATCGACATCATGAATCTGAACGAATCCAACATCTCCAACGACTCGCAACTTTCTGGAATTTCCGAGCTGACTAGTCACCGGTCCCACAGCCCCGAATTCTATTTCAGTCGCGACAATTTCGATGCTAGTAACCAGGATTCTCAATTGAGCAAAGTGTCCTCTGATTCAAGGTTTTCCGTCAACACAGATTTCGGATCGTTCAACCAGGACTATACTGTCATTTCGGACATAAGGGACGACAAATCGGATAAAGCCAAAGGGAAAAGTATTCGGAATTTCGACGTCGAGTCGATGAAGTCGAAGGACAGTTCCCAGCAGAGCAAAGATTATAATAGCAAAATTAGTACATCTGCAAAAGATGCACCTAGGGATAGTACTGACTCCACAAAAGAGGTCAAAGACAAAGACAAAAGTAGCTGTTCGAGTAAGGAGGATAGGTCCAAATCCTCGAAAAGTAGAGAGAGACAAAGCTCAAAGGATTCTAAGAGTCACAATTATGGCGAGAGTGATAAGGATAAGGAGAGAGAAAGAGAAAGAGAGAGGAGTAAAGTTAAGGAGAAAGAGAGGGAGAAGGATAAAGATAGGGACAGAAGAAGACACTCTTCTTCGAGGTCGGATAAGTCCAAAAGGGATGGAAGTAGAGACAAAGGCGAATATGCGAAGGAAAGCAGTATTAGTAAATTAAAGGATGCGAAGTACGACAAAGGTGATAAGTCTTCTAAAAGCGATAGGAGTGATAAAGATTCTTCCAAGAGAGATTCTTCGAAGGATAGCAAAGATTTGAAGGATATGTACAAGGAGAAAATCCGCGAATTAAGGGAGAAGAAGGAGATGACTGAGAAGGAAAAGTTGAATAAGATGTCGAAAAGTGCAGCAGAAGTCAAAGACTCGGGATCGAGTAAGACTGATTCGAAGAAAAGTAAAAGTGACGAGAGGTTGAGCAAACAGTCCAATGACAGCAGCAGCAAGAGTAGCAGAAGCAGAGAGGCTGAGAAATCGAAGGACAAGGACAGAGAGAGTAGAGATAAGGTTAAGAGGAGCGATTCTTCGGATGTGAAGAAATCGTCGAAATCTTATCAGGACGACAGGAGAGGGAGAAAAGACTCTGAGAGAACGAAGAGTTACGATAAGAATGACAAGTATCGTGATAGAAGTAAGGTCAGTGTTCTGGTATTTCTTGTGAGAAGATAAAGGGAGAGGAAAAATCAGAATTGTAATGATTTAATGAATTTCGTTGGTTTGCAGGATAAACATTTGAAGGACAAAAAGCGGCGCGACGATAGAAAGACTTCAAAAGACGATCATTCGAGTTTGAGAAAAAGCTCCAGTGATCGTCGATCGACTGATCGAGATGGCTCTAATGGTTCCAGTAACAAAAGTTCCGATAAGAGTAATGGTAGTTTAAACAGTTCTTCCAACAAAGCTAGTTCTTCTCATTTGAATAAGGAATCGAATACAAGTCAGTCTTGTAATGAGAGTTTGGATCACATGGAAAATGTTCAGTCCGTTCCGTGTACTTCCTCTCAAAGTATTGCTAATCAAAATGAACAAAACGCAAAACTGGATTCAGATGCGTTTCAGGATTCAGGTAAATAATAGTTCCGATGCTGAAAGTATAATCCTTCCCAGATTAAAAAATTGTGGTAAAAACAGAAAATATATTGCCAAATGTTTCTAATGTATTCCTAATATATGCCCATTATATTCCAAATATTTTGTAAAAGTTTGGAATAGATTGGGAATATATTAGGAATATACTGGGAATATATTAGCAGTATATTGGAAATATTTAAGATATATTGGGAATTAGGTTTCCTACATGGCCAATATATTCCTAGTTTTATAATCAAATAATCAAAAACAAGTCTAATTGTAATCAAAGTGGTATTTTAAAAAAGCAACAGGAATTTAACTATTGATTCCCATTGGTCAATTGTAACTATTATTCAAATAAGCAAATTAACGATTCTTTTCTGTTGATTAATCAGATCGAATAAACAGAAATGTGTAATGCATGATTTTAACGAAGATTTAGGGAACCTTTTGATTTTTTTAATTCACTTAATCTGTTGAATCGAATATGTTCCGATTTCTGCGCACACGAAACATGTCTTCCCCAATCAGATTTCGATACGGTTTGATGATTTCAGTTTGCCTCTCATTAGTGAGAATCACTCGACCGACATTGTAATGAGTCGCGGTTTCTTTGCTTTAAAATATGGGACATTCTTTCTAGAACCAAATATAATTTGGTCGATTCTTCGTAAATTAATCTACATCTACATTTTTCACTGAAAATTTCGAGAAAGAACGTTTCTTAGGTTATCTTAGAATTTGAATAATTTTAAGGTTGTGATCGTTCTGAAAGAAAGCTGGGTACTTAATTTTTGAATATTTTACAGCTGCTTTAATTGCGTTCTAAAATTAATATCGAATGTTTACGATTCAATTGTTTTCGATTTCCACCATTATTTGTAACATTTTGTTTCTGCTCTCTAAATACAACATTTAGAAAGAGGAAAGTTAACAGATAAACATTCAAGAATTTTGAGGTTTGACTACAATGATTAGATTATCAAGATTTTTTTCTATCGTATGCAGTAATGAACGTTAATTTTCTTGTCTCTTAAATAATCCAATACAATTCAATTAATATTAGTTTTTTAATTAACTTGAGATTTGAACTAGAATCACTGTGGCAAAATTTATGTAATTTGTTGGTATAAAAAATTATTTTTGCTTTTCAGATTCTGCCATGCAACTGAGTTTGCCTCTTAAAAAGAGACCTCTGTCGGATGATCCCCCACCTTCAGAATCTACGCCTACCAAAAAGCAAAAAATAAATGATGAGACTGAAGCAAAAGAAAATACCATACAGACAGTCGATAGGCGAGAAAAATCAGTAGACGTTAAACAAGAAAATGTAAGTTTGGTAAAAATTACTTTAGAGTTGGAAGAAATGTTTTCTATTTTTATTCACAATATGTTCTATTCACAATATTAATTTAATTTAATTTAACTGTTCTACACAGGAGCCGAAAAAAGTGAACAAGAGCACCTCGAGGGCTGTGGGCAAAGATGTAACAAGTCTTCCAGATGACGAACGTGTCCAGATCATTGAAGTCCCTGTTGAGTATGATGACCTAGATAATATGGAGGATCAATCTCCATGGGCTGCTGATCACAATCCAAATTCAATTCTCATTGGAGATGTTGGATTTCAGATATATTCGTCAGATAAAGGTAAATCATTGCAATAGCAAATGTATATACTTACTAAAACAAATGATAGACATTCAGAAGTAAAAATGGATGATTTTTCTTAATTAATCTTAAGAGTAATTCCTACTTTATCGACATTCTTACCACCAATTCACAAAAAATAAACAGACTTAAATTTTGTAATGAAAAGTAATTCCATATTTTATTTTGCCATAAATTATTGAATAATTGTTGATTTAATGAATAATATATTTTTTTATTTAATAATTTATTAATAATAGTTCTGAGTAAAGAGAACTTTATTAGCAATTATGTTAATATTTCTTTAAAGAGAATAAGCAATTATAAAAAATTTCTCTTTCACTTTTTTGCAGGATCTAATGGAACAGCCCGGTACATCTAGATATGAGGTTGAATCCACAGATTTTAGCTTTCTGTCATAATGCAGATTGTCTAATGCACTAAAGTCTGACGGAAACAGCAAAAAATAGATTTAAAAAAATAAAAAAAGGAATGAATAGCTCACCTTCACCAGAATTTTCATCTGTGACTAAAAGAAGTACAAAAAGGTTTGCGGATATTCCTTTAGGTGATATTAAAGGAAATATTGTTAAAGATGATAATAATATTAATAACAATAAGAATTCGAAACAGTATCATCAGATACGAGTGATGACAAGAAAAGCATTATGGAATCTTCCAAAAAACTTAAGGATGATATTCGTATCCTTATCATCCTTAATTTTCATCAATGATCCTTACATTTTCAGAGCGATTTGAATATGTAGTATAGAGGAATATTAATTTACAATCAATTTAGTTGTTATTTCATAACAATAAAGCAGAGATTCAAGTTGAAATACTCTTTACTATATTGTCTGTAATATATATTTTAAGTTGATTTAACATTTGACATGTGTAAATTATAGTAGAATGGAATAAATAAATTTGAACATATATTGTAAAATATGAAATGATGTACTTCAATCACCTTTAATCTCGACAAGTTGTAGTAATTCAAAAGTTACATAATATTTAATTTATTTAACAGTTAGGGAAAATAATAACATGACGTTTTAAAACGCAAACTTTTGCTGTTATAAACCCAGAACGGTATCAGAAAAAGGGATTTGCGTAAAATTTGTTTGGAATTGATTTTGGTTTTTTCGAACTTGAATATAATTTTCCAATTTCGAAATTCGAAACTTCATTTTGCTTAGAGCTCTCCCGTTCTTCGACGTTCAGTTCGATCGCTGGAAGTGACGAATTCGGCTGAATGTCGACCTGTTTTACTCGTTTCATTTGACATTCTCGGTTGCTGTTTGGGTCTAAGAGCATTCTACAACAAGTATACTTCAAGTTATTTATACACAATTCAACGCAATGTGAATTTAAGTCAGCTAATATTGCATCAAATTAAGATAGGTTTTCGAAGTGTTCATAGCGAATTTCACTGTTCCTAAAATTATTTCCATTATGACAAAATATAACGGACTTAGCAATATTATTGTCATGCACTGAGATAGCAAATAAGACAAAACTTTCATTTGTACAATTTCCTTTCAATACAAATTGTTCGCATTATAAATTTAAGTTCTAAATCTACTTCTGCATTAAAGTTTAATTGAATCGTGCGATTATTGATCGAGTAATTTCATTTTTTTAATAGGATATATTGTATAATTAAATCAGTCGGTTATTTTGGGTATAATTAGATGTTGTTTATCTAAGCTCCTTTTGTTTAAAATAATATAAAATAATTAATGGTATCAACTTTGAAAATACGAAACACTTTTTGTGCCGAATTACTGGAGTGGGGGAGGGGTTGGAGCGCATCGCGTTCTGGAGGGCGTAGCCTCTCTAGTATTATTAAGAGGGGAAATGTGATGGTGTGTTTGTAGGAGTGAGTGTTTTGGAGCGTCGAAGGCTGCCGCGTTGAAACTAGTCTGTATGGGGATATCATAGATATGGAAATATCTAATTTGTTATTCAAGTTCAAAGTTCATGATGAAATAGAAACATGTTTTTTTGTAAAATTGTGTCTAAAGAAAATCATTAAACTTAAACAAAACGGAAAAAAATGAAAAAAATGAACCTTGCCTCGTCGGCAAGGTAAATTTTTTTCAGTTTGTTCTCGTCACTCTTGATTATAATGAAAAATTATTTATTTTATAATATAAGGATAGCATTTGTATAAAGTATATTTGTACGAATTTAAAAAAAGGTATGAGTTTTACACTGAAGCCATGTAATGTTGTGATGGAAAAAATACATATAATATAATTTTATGCACAGTAAATGAAGGCAGGTTCCATGTGATTTTAAATAAATCACATGGAACCTGCCTTCCATTGTTAACAAAATTTGAAGTACACTGAACAGCTTCATATGTGTAAGGGTAAACCTCGCTAAAATTACATTCTTCGTTGAAATCCAGACTGATGTATAATATATTAAGCATATATATTAAGTATATATTATCATATCTTCCTTCATTCATTCCTTTCACTAATTGTAGTAGGAAATCACACGAAGTGAGGTCAGAATGAAATTCACACAGTTTTTACAATAAATTCTTATGTACTGTTGAAAATACGTGGATATATACATATCCATACATTCAAGAGGAATCCATATTACACAGTATGAAAAGCATGTACTTTTGTCTAAAATAGACGAAAACACCATGTATTTAATTCAGAGATATGATAGGTTTGCATATAGGTTTAACAAAATTTTAACATAGTTCCTTATTAAATTATATACATTATTTTATTGAATCAACCTAATTCTATAAGTTATTTTGAATTATAAACAGATTAACACATATCCTAAAAACATATAGATTCAAATATTATCAATCGAAATTTATATGAATTATATGTAGAACTATGTCATTTTTGTTCCAAAACATATGGAAACAGTCTCAATTCTCTATGTACGAATTCATACTGTCCCATAAGGATTTTTTCAATTTTATATTATTTTGTAAACTGATATTTTGTTTTCAGTTCCCAATTCGACTTCTGTTTACTTTTAAGTCTGATGAGATTGATTGTCTAAGATTAAAAAAAAAATCTCAGCAAATACCTGAGACGAATTTTCATAATGCTGATAGAGACACTCTAACTAAATTTTCTAGTCTATAGATTGTTAACGTATCAACAACTGAGAAAAACTCACAACTGGCATCTTGACATCATCAGATGGTAGTGAAAATAAAAAAGATCTTTATTGTCCAGAGCTATTTACTACGATGGTGGAAATATTCGTTGTTGTATGTATGTCTGTATATACATTCCAGCAGTTCCAGCAAGTGGCGCTCCACAGCATAGCGGATTTGAAGGAACAACATCGAGCGTCGTGAGCCGCCTAGATTTCTAGTCGTCACTTATACTTTTTTAAACGAATTACATGGTTAACTAATAATGAAAGTTACATAGAGTAAAAGATAATAGAGCTTTTCTTTATTGCAAAGTTAATAAAGCTTTTCACTGATTTTTGTTAGATTGTACTTCATTTACCATAGAAAATTCGCTAAAAAGTGACAAAACTAATCTTGAGCGGACATTGAAAGAATGCAGATTTTACTTTTTCTCAATTTTATTCTAACATTTGGAGTGTAACGTTGATTTAGTTTCTAACAATCCAAATTCAATAAAAACATGTAGGTTTGCTCCAATCAGATGAAAACTGGAAACTCAAAATTGTTGAAAAGTTGAGAAACTGGTATAAAAATATATTGAAAACAATCTAATAAAATAATGTGAATCCTTGTACGATATAAATAATGAATCTTTGTACGTCAAAAATAAAACATATTTGGAAATATGAAACATGACAGTTGAAAGTGTAAACAAATGCAAAAATGATTTTTCGTCTCCTTTGTAAATGTAACTCCCATTTTTAATTATATATGTAATACGAGCATAAATTAATAATCGGACATATTTATTGCTTATAGGGTGTCCAAGTTCTTTTTTGTATCCAGTGCCACCGCTGCATTCACGGCCCCACACAGTTCTCATCACAATAGTTCTCATATTGACATGCTAGGACGTGCTGAGTTCAAACAATGTCAGTAATCCGGTAGAGAGTAATTTCAGTTAGCCCGCTAAAAGTCACATCACCGCACATAATGTTGATAAAACGAACTGAAACAGAGGTAAGCGTCATTATTTTAAAAACAAATTTTATTTCAACCTATTATGTATAGAAAGATATTTAATTGAACATTTGATAGATTCAAAGGCGACGTGCAATATATTAAAAAAATTTAACATCCTTCACGAAAATAGACTGACAGGAAAATGTTCCTCAAAATGAATGCTTCAACAGTAACAAGAATATTGATTATTTTGATTTTAATTGTTTGTTTTATTTATTGAAAATGGAAAAGAAAAATATGTTTGCTGGTAAAAAAATAAGAGTTATTTGTATCTGTTATAGTTTTAATTTCTCTGTTTCCATGGAGGATGTTGAGAAAATATATCTCCTGTCAAATTAATCCGTGGGGAAAAGGAGACAAATAATTGCATGAAATGATTCAGCGGTTAAAAGCATTCTAGATTATAGTTTCGGGATTCGAAAACAGAATCAGAAATTAGCGTATGCCACTGATAGCACAATATTTACTTAGCATCTACTTAAGTTCCACATTGTAATCATGTTATACTAATCATATGATTTATCATCGAGAATGTGATTATTATTGCAATAATCATAAAACATTGTGGGCAATGTTTAGAGAAAATTTACTTCTTGACTAATATAAATAATCTTGTTTGAACTGATATTAATTAAACTTAAATTTCTCTAAGTGAAAATGATATTTTTCAGACAGTCCCTATGCAACTTTTTAATACATTCAATCTTTTTATATGTATATTTAGATATTCTAAACAATATTATTTTACATATTTCGAGTAGACAAAGTTCTACAAAGTATTGTTGTTGAAGATTATAAATAAATTGCATAATATGTAGATATATTATAGTATAGTAATTTACAAATTACACAGACATAAACAATTATAAAACTAGATAAATTTGTTAGCAAAATATTGTATACGTTTTATCCAATAAATACTCTGTATCGGTACAAATAAAATTTGTAATTTGAACTTTTTAAGGGCGGAAAATTGTTTTTGTTGCGAAAATTTTAGTTTTCTTCTGGTATGATTAAAACTACTCGAAATATGCAAAACTCTAATACAAACATTTTTTTTAATTTTTCTTCTTTTCTCCTAATCTAATAATTTAATTTAATAAAACATTGATTTTACAGTCAATGTTTTTGCTTTTCTTCAGCTAAAAAAAACTGTTATGAGAATTATCATAACCGATTTTGTAAACGAAAGTGTTGAAAATGTTGGAATATTTCAACATACATCCTTAAAGGGTTACATGTACTAATCTACACTTAAACAATTAAATAATAGTTATAACACGTGTGATTATTGTATAAAAAAAATAATTTTCTTGAAATGGGATATCTCAACTGCAACAATATTTAAAGTCCTTTTATAGCGTTTGAAGTTTTACATTCATCAAGTATACCCTTATATTCGAATATCGTTTTGTATCATTTAGTTATTGAGTGTAATAATTTCAAATGCGGTAATTTGAGAACTCATCAGAACGTCAATGTGACAAATTGATAGCAATATGCCGCCGACACACAGTTTAATAACGGAGAAAATCACGTTAATAATATTCATATTCACGGTTCAGCTATTTATATTCTTCCTGTAATATCAATAACCTGACCCTACTTGTTGTATTCAATAGAAAGAGCACTTGAGGGGAACATAGGTCTCCACGTGCCTGGTATTTAATTACTCTGAATCGAGGGTTGTTGTGAATGGAAGTGTACAACATACGCTTAAAAAGATATGAAGATGTTTTGATAAAAAATGTTACGGAAAGTGATATCATTTATTCCAGAATAGCCAGAGTTAGCCAGAGTTGTTAAATAACGCAAACTGCGTTACTTTCCCTGTAAAAAACAAAAAATTAAAAGCAATAGAAACAATCATGAATTCTATTGCTTTTTTTAAAAAAGGCAATTCGT